>PISX010021256.1:0-33949 GCA_004024625.1 Mellivora capensis
AAAGAAAGTCACACGAAGCATTAATAGGGGGTTCCTGTGGAAAAATGATCCCTTGACTTTTTTCAGAATGTGACTAGAATTTCAAATTGCTTTGTTTATACCAAGTTAGTTCGCTTTTTCTTTCCTTCTTTTGTATTTAAACAAAAGGAACACTGATCCTTTAAAAGCTTTTGGGCGGGGCAAACTTTTTTATTTAACCGTCTGTCACTGAGCTAGAAGACTGGTTCAGATTTGAATGGTACAGTGCTATTTGTGCTTTCATGGGTGTCTGTCAGAATTTTTCAAGCCCGGAGACTCCAAGGCGAAAGATGTCATTCCAGAGTTGCAGACAGTAAGCTTTGCAAAAGGCCAGAGAGAGAGAGAGTGGTTGATGTATATGGATGGAAGGAGCCAAGGGAGAAGCCTGGAGGACGAGCGGCTCCTTTCCAGAGTCATAGGTACGCTGTCCACTTGGCCTTCCTCTTCTGTGGTAACCAAGATGCTCTATTAAACTAAAGAGAAGAAGCCTGCGATTTTTATGGAAAAGGCTTCAAATTCTAACTACACAGACCTGTATGAGCCACACATGAGTGCTGTTTGGTTTGTGTGGTTTTGTGTATATGACACATGTTTGGATTATAGTAATTCCTCCCACTTGTATAAGGTTTTGAGTTTTTAAAGCACTTTTGCTCTTAATCCTCACAATCAACACTGATAGAAGGGTACAGATGGCTCCTGTCTCACAATTGCCTCCCTTTAGGCCTTTGCTTCTATGACCTTTATTATTATAAATATTATTCTACTCATATTAACCAAATCTTGCCATGCGATTGCCTATGACTCTCATCCCAGGTAACAAGAAAACTGAAGCTGCTTTTATGTTGGTTTTTGCTTAGAAGTAAACTAGAAAAACGTTTGATTTTACGGATGCAGGTATAGGTGAAGCAAATTCATATGCATCTGAATTAGTCAGTGCTCTTGCAAAGGCATTGTTCATTTATACTGAAAAAGAGCCACATCAAGACATCAAAGTTTTTATTGCAAGTAAAAGTGTGTTGGATCACTTTCACAGGATAGCTGGCAAAACATTGAGAGAAGCTACAAGAACCAGTAGAGTAGCATCAAATAATGTTTCTACAAAGTCTAGTAAAATGAAGGCTGCTGTGTGCTATGGGTATTTAATGATGATAAAATCAGGAGCAGAGATGGAAGAGGATGAGGAAATGCAGGAGGAGAAAAAAGGAAGAGAATGCACAATAAGGAAAATGTTAATAATCAAAGAAATTCCTACCCACTGAATCTGCAATGACAGTTTTTAGACAGATGGCCCTAATTTTGATCACAGTTTGAAGGTCTTCAGAGCACTGAAGCACTTACTTGCTTCAGGGAGATTTATCAGAGAAATAAAATATCTTTAGTTAGAATTTCTTTGGATTTGTATTTTAAGAAGCCTCAGCCAGCTGATAGAGACAGATTCTCCAAGAGGATCACTTAAAACTGTGACCTTTTCTTTACAAACTTGGAGAATCGTTGTTATAGTTGTCTTCTCATGATTGATTTGGTATTTTATAGTATAAAATAGGTCTTCAGGAACACTATCTTCCTTTCAATAACCAGGAATAATTTGCATCATAAATATTACCATATTAGTCTCAGTTTAGAAATGAGGAACAGACCACCAAGCAGTACATGACTTGCTGACTTCCCTTAGGTAAAAGCAGATGAGGTCACATGATGCCAGATTGCTGGACTAAATTTAATGATGCTTCCCTTTCTCTCCCTCACCTGAGAAACATGGGCTTTTCACCGATGTCAAGCACATATCCATGTAACATCTAAGGGACTCCGGTCTTAATATCATGGCAGCATCCAGTAAATTAGTTGATGGGCATATATATATATATATATATATATATATATATATATGCATATGTATTTATCATCAAGTATTATCAATGGCTAAATTCAGTTAAAATCAATTACATTAAGGGGTGCCTGAGTGGCTCAGATGGTTAAACTTATGCCTTCAGCTCCAGGTCCTGGGATCCAGCCCCACATTGTAGTTGTCAGACTCCCAGCTCAGCAGGGAATCTGCTTCTCCCTCTGTCCCTGCCTCTCCCCTTGCTTTTGCTCTCTCCGTCTCTCTCTCAAATGAAAAAATAAAATCTTTTAAAAGAATTTATTGGATTAAGACAGTTCAGCCTCAAAAGGAGTGTGGCCATGCTTTGGAGTTCTCTATCCATATCATCTCTAAAATGGGCAAGTCACTACAATACCATTTCAATGGAAGGCAAGTCCTTCCTTCAGACCAAATCTAATCTATCTACTTGGAATTCATCCTAGCTTTCTTTTTCAGAAACTCATTATCTTTATTGTTACTAATTCTCCCCTACCTTAACCTCGTTCTCTGCCTAGTTTCTTATGAGCTTAAACAGTTGAGACAGGCTCAAGTTTCTCTCATCTTAACACACACGCCCCCCTACCTCATTCAACAGCTATCTCCTCAACTTTCTCCTCCTCCATTAAACCAAACTTCCTAAAAGGGTTCCCCATATTCACTCTCTTCATATTCTCACTTCTCCACAAACACTCAACTCTGTGTAATCTAGCTTAAGCCTCATCATGTTTAAGAGTTGTTTTCTCACCAACTTACTACTGGCCTCTGTTTGCTAAATCTGATGGCTACTTCTCTGTTTTTTTTTGTTGTTTTTTTTTTTGTTTTTTTTTTACTTCTCAATAGCATTTAACATTAGTGAGGACTCCCTTTTTCTTGAATCTTTTTCTTCCCTTGTCTGCTTCCATGTCTGCAAGCCTTTTTGGTTCTTCTCCATTCACTGTGGTCATCCCCTTGTCAGTCTCCTTGTCTCTTCTTCCCAAGCCTGAAATATTTCTATTCTTCAAGTTTCCTTCACAGGCTCCTTTTTCTTCTCATCGGATGAGTCATCTGTGCTATGTTTGCAGCCTCTTTTGGGAAGAAAACACACATTTTGTTTCTGCTTCATATCTCTTCTCCTCAAGGTCTAACTTGGATCTTCACTTTGAAGTTCTCCAGACACTTATCTCAGTTTGGTTTGCCCTCCCTCCAGTACAGTTTAAGACAAAGGCTTACATGAATGAAGTTTGTTTGGGAGCATAGTTCCAGAAAGAAGGAGTGGGGGAGCACACGTAGTAAGAGAAGGAGGAAACGTGGATACGTGACTGACTGGTAATAATTGTGAACATAGACTAATAATCACTGTCCATGTGACTCGGAATTGTCACTCAGAAGGAAGGGAAGCTGGGGCATTATCCACCAGCTCCCAGCACCCATTGTATGAAGATCGCTCCCCAGGAAATGGTAACTTGAGGCATTTCTGGGCTGTACCTTTGCCAGGTTGAACGGACTTCCCCAGCTCCTGAGAAAGCCATGAGGCAGAAAAGCAGAGATGAGATTCTGTCAGGAGTGCAGGGATGTGGTCCCTCCAGCTGCATGGGAATCAGAGGTGACACAACGAGATAGAAAGCAGGGCCCAAAAAGCATTGCTCCAGAGCACTAAAACTGAACGGACTCCTCCGAGGCTGGCCCTCTTTCTGTGTCCCATTCTCAGGGACTGGCTCAGCCGTCCTCTCAGCAGCCCAAACCCGTCACCTGAGCAGCATCTTTGACTCTGTCTTCTTCATAATGTCCTATACATTTTTCAAATCCATCTGATTTCTGTTCATCTCCACTAGCATTGCCTGGCTTAGCTATCTGTGAACTCTTAGTTGGCTTTCTGCAATAACCTCCTAGTTTATATTTCAGTCCTACTTACATCCGTTACCCTTGCTGCAACCAGAATAATCTTTTGTTTTTTTATTTTATTCATTTATTTTTAAAAAATATTTTATTTATTTGACAGAGATCACAAGTAGGCAGAGAGGCAGGCAGAGAGAGAGGAAGAGAAGCAGGCTACCCAGCAAGCAGAGAGCCTAATGCAGGACTCGATCCCAGGACCCTGGGATCATGACCTCAGCTGAAGGCAGAGGCTTTAACCCATTGAGCCACCCAGGCGCCCCCAGAATAATCTTTTAAAACATTCATTGGATCATGTCACTCGCATGCCTAAAACTCTTGGGTGGCTCTCCTTTACCCTTCGAGTAAATATCCAACTTCTGAATATGGCCCTCAGGGCCCTGATTGCTCTGACTCCTGCCTATACTCCATCCTCATCTTTTGACATTCCCTACCCCATTGTCTACATTTTAGCCTCCCAGACCTTTTCTTCAGCTCTGCAGGTGTGCCATGTGATTTTTTATATCTAGATTTGTATGTCTGCTGTGTCTTAGTCTTTTGGAGTTGCTATAACAAAATACCACACACTGGGTGGCTGGTAATCAACATAATTATATATATATATATATAATTTATATTTATATATATGTAAAACTGGCAATATTAGATAAAATAGAAAACTTCATCTTTATAAAACAAAAACACAACACACATATTTCTGTTGCATCCATGTAAAGTGTGACATCTTACCGAAAATAAAGGATTTGGATTCTGTGCGAACGCTGGCACAGGGGCACCCTCACAGCGACAAGGTCTGGGAGCCCAGGAATGGCAGGCCTGGGACGGACTAGATTGGGTCACGCAAAGTTCTCCGGAAATGGTTTATGTTAAAAAGTAAGAAAAAATGGGGCAGGGGGATGTGCATAAAGCCAGAAACATTTAGGACAGGTTGCACAGGAGGGTATACTTGTTTATTTTCATACACGACATTCGTGTGCAGCCTGTGAAGAGAAATGCTGTCCCAGTGTTCTGACTTACAGCAGCCTGGTCTTATCAGTGTAAACATCATCCAAGAGATAATCAAGAAAGAAGAAAGGAAAAAAAAACAACCCCAAAACACAACCCAGCTAGCCAAAGAGTAAACAAACGGGAAAACTTATAATCACTTTATAGTGTAAACAAAAAAGAAAATCCACTTAAGGCTTTCTGGGAAGATTTCTGTATAGACTGAAACAGGAGGGCAAGGAGATGGGTTTCTAAGTTCAATGGCCGTTCTGGTTCTGAGACCACCGTGGCCCCCACGAGCTACGTAGGCTCCTCGACACCCACCCAGAGTCCTCCAGAAAGCAGGTTCTATGTCCCTGCAGAAACAACTGTGACCACCCTGGGAAGAAAGCTGGAATGCCCAGGATGTTGCTTCTATCCCCCCGGGGTTCCTCCATTCTGACAACTGTTTAGATGTTTTTGTGTCAGTTTTGTTTAAACAAACAAAATTTATGGCTCACAGCTCTGGAGGCTGGAAGTCCGAGGTCTGTGTGCCAGCATGGTTAGTGAGGGTCCTCTTCGCGGTCACAGACTTCTTCTTGTATCCTCACGTGGTGGGAGAGACGGGGGAACTTTGTGGGATCTTTTTTTTTATGATTTTATTTATTCATTTGAGAGAGAGAGAGAGAGAGAGGGAGGGAGAACAAAGAGAGAGAAGCAGACTCCCCACTGAGTAGGGAGCCGGATGGATGCGGGGCTTGAGCCCAGGACCCTGAGATCATGACCTGAACTGAAGGCAGACGCTAACCGACTGAGCCATTCAGGTGCCCCATTTGTGGGATCGCTTATAAAAGTGCCAGTCCTGTTTGTGAGGCCTTGACCCTGAGCCCTGAATCACTGAATTACTTCCCAAAGGCCTCGCCTACTAATACCATCACCTGTAGGGCTTAGGATTTCAACATATGAAGGAGTGGGGGCAAACATTTAGACCACAGTGCATTGTCTTCATGATGGCATTCTTTCTGTCCCCACCCCCTTCCCTCAATAATTCTTACTCAGGCCTTGGTTTCAGGTTTCAGGTGCCACCTCTTGATGATTCTCTGTATCTGCAAGTTTCCCCTCCTGTCTTTTCCTGCATCAACTTATGCTTTCCTCTGAGAGTACTTACATGATATTATAGCTGCCTATTTACTCATTCATCTGTATCCCCCTATAGACTATGAGTTCTGTGAAAGATCTATTTATGCCTTATTCACCATTTTATACCCAATGCTTTCCATAGTGTCCTTGACATATATGGTTCTCAATAAATATTGTGAATCGTTGAATCGATGTCTAATAGAGCCTTAACAGAGCCTTAATCTAAACTAAAGTGTTAGCAGAGCCTTAATCCTAACTGTGTGATAGAGTCCTATGATACTTCCCAGAAAAATAAAGAATTCAACTAGTTCTTGAGGGTTTGGAAAGACTTCTAAGATGGTGACGAGGAAAGATTTTCCAGGCTGTCAGTTTATATAAAAGAGGTAAACTGAGGCAAGCTCAAATTACCAAAAATTGAGTTTATTCAGGAATAACAGTGGAATTGCAACTTGGGACACTCAAACTAGCAATCTTCAGGCAAGTCCACTGAGGGTTTAAGGCAGGCTATATTTATGGGAAAGGAGTGCAAAGAAGGGGGAGTTTAGCTAGAGTCCAAGTAGCAAGCTCATTGGCTTGAGGGAGGGAGGGGTTCTTGGTGGATGTTCATTGGTCAAGGGATAGGTTTCAGTTTTCTATATATCAGGTATTTATGGGAAATCAGTCACTCATTCCTTAAGTTTTATTTTCCCGAGGGTGCATGAGTGAGATTCTCCATATCATATTCTCTGGTTCTTTTATAGATTTAAATCCTTTCACAAGATAGAGGGAATAGGATTTGTAAAGGCCCTGAGGCAGGAGCAGCATGTCTTGTTCAGGAAACAGGGTATAGTTTCAGTGGTGAGAGCACATAGTACTTGGTAGGGCCTGGCAACAATGAGGCTGTTATTATACGCTGTGGCCAGATTGCTAAGGGCCTTGAATGATTTGGGGTTTAAATGAGTAGGAAAAGATGGAACCATTGAGGAGATTTTAACAGGAAAGTAGTGTAGTCATTTAGGTTTTAGAAAGATAATCCATGGGACAGCTGGGTGGCTGAGTGGGTTAACCATCCAACTCTTAATTTTGGCTCAGCTCATGGTCTCAGGGTCATAAAATGGAGCCCCACCTCAGGCTCCATGCTCAGTGAGGAGTCTGCTTGAATTCTCTCCCTCTCTCTCTGCCCCTTCCCCTCTCTCTTAAATAAATAAATACACCTTTTTAAAAAATAATTAATGACAACAGTAATTTTAGGTAGGAGAAAAACAAAAGTAAGGAGTTCAGTGAGGTCACAATTACAGTAGATAATGAGGTCTGGAAGTGGCCGTTGGGACAAAGAAAAGACTGGATTTGGGAGACTTTCTAGAGGTGGACTGGACAGGAACTCAGTGACCAACTGGATATAAACAGTGAAAGAGAAGCAGTGGAAACCAACATTGAAATTTGATGCTAGGGAGGATGATGATGTCACTAACTGAGCTGGTGAATATAGTTCAGTTTTAGATAAAATGAGTTTAAAGTGCTCAGGAGACAATCAGCAGGAGATGTTGAAAAGGAAACTGGTGATTTGAGTCTGGAGATTAAGATTGGAAGTGTGGGAGGCTGAATAATGGCCCCCAAAGGAATCTAGACTTTAATCTCTGGAACCTGTGAATGTTACCTTATATGGCAAAAGGGACTTTGCAGATGCCATTAAGTTAGGGATCCTGAGATCCAGGTGGACCTTAAATGTAATCACAAGGATTTTTATAAGAGCGAGGCAGAGAAAGATGTGACTACAGAAGGGGGAACAGGAAGCAATGACAGAAGCAAAATGCTGGAGTGTGTGAGGAAGACATAATCCAGTGAATGCAAGAAGCTTCCGAAACTTCCATAAGCTGGAAGAATCAAGGAGGGATTTCTCCCCTACAGCCTCCAGAAAAATCAGCCCTCCTGACACCTTGACTTTATCTCAGTGAAACTGACTTCAGACTTTTGCTCCAGAACTGTAAGAAAATAAATGTGTATTTTTTAACCAATCAAATTTGTGGTAAACTTGTTTCAGCAGTTAAAGGAAAATAATACAGAGGGATAGTTCAGGGAATAATTGGCAAGAAGCACCTAGAATAAAATCATCTAGGGAGAGAGAGCATGTAGGATGAGGAGCTAGAAGGACTCCAGAAGGGATCTTGGAGATCAACTCTTAACCTTCAGAGACAGACTTCCCAAAATTCCCATTCTATAATATGACAAACTAGATACTGAATAATCCTCTCACTGAGGACAACTGAAAACAGCTGACAAAGTATTTTTTAGTCCTTTGAAATGCATTTTATGCTGATAGCAAGGTAAGAAATATTTAGGTCAGGAACTAAATGCAAGTGGGGACCCAGGAAGTAAGCAAAAACCTGGTGACGTCTTTGCCAAATGAATGAATGCAAAGGTTAAGGTGTGCACAAAGTGAGAAATCTAAGCATAGACCACTCTGCTTAAATCTGGGTCCCCCCAAAACTACTCCTTTTGCGTAAAGATAAACTACAAAGAAACCTGCTCCATTACCCACCATTCCCCAGCAAGTTGCAAGGAAAATTACCTGCCTTGAGAGTTCACTGTGAATTGCAGGAGAGAAAAAATTGAGAATTTGTAACATAGCCAGCACTCCTACGGCTTGTAGCCCAAATTCACACTATACCTGGGAGTCCAAAAAAATGAAGTCAAGAATTAAATTTAAAGTAAACCTTAATGTGTAGTTTCTAGGCACCTAGAAGAAACAGATACAAATCTGTTCTGAAGGAACGCATCTCCAAAAAAAAGGCTTCAAAGAATTCCCATCTGTACATTCTAAAGAAATATGTGCTCATGGTCAAAATCACAAAATACAAAAGGAAATTATAAACCACAAGCCAGGGCCAGCAGAAACAACAAACACAATCAGACTATAAAACATTAGCTATTGGAATTAACAGGCATGGAATATAAAATATGTCAAATATGTTTAAAGAAGTAAGAGAAAAAATTGTAAATATACATAAAACATGACCCAGGAGATTTGAAAAAGATTCAAAGAACTTCTAGAAGTTTAAAATATATACATACCTTAGAGATATAGTGGGTTTGGTTCCAGACCACCTCAATAAAATGAATATTGCAATAAAAAAAATCAAAGGAATTTTTTGTTTTCCTAGTATGTATAAAAGTTATGTTTATACTATACTGTAATCTATTAAGTGTACAAGAACATTATGTCTTTTAAAAAATACATACCTTAATTTAACAATATTGCTAAAAAATTCTAACCATCATTTGAGCTTTCTGAGTGAGTTGTAATCTTTTTGCTGGTGGAAGGTCTTGCCTTGATATTGATTGCTGCCGACTGCTCAGGGTGGTGGTTACTAAAGGATGAGGTGACAGTGGCAATTTCTTAAAAATAAGACAACAATGAAATTTGCCCCATCAATGGGCTCTTCCTTTCATGAACAATTTCTCTGTACCATGCAATACTGTCTGATAGCATTTTACCCACTTTAGAACTTTAAAAATTGGAGTCCAACCTCTCTACCCTGCCACTGATTTATTGACTAAGTTTGCGTAATGTTCTAACTCCTTCATTGTCATTTCAACAGTCTTCCCAGCATCTTCAGCAGGAGTAGGTTCCAACTCAAGAAACCACTTCCTTGCCGTCCATAAGAAACAACTCCTGATCGGTTCAGATTTTATCATGAGATTGTAGCAATTCAGTCCCAACTTCAGACTCCACTTTTAGTTCTAGTTCTCTTGCTATTTTCACCACATCTGCAGCTACTTCCTCCATGATGTCTTGAACTCTTCAAAGTCATCCATGAGGTCGGAATCAACGTCTTCCAAATTCCTATTGATGTTGATACTTTGACCTCTTCCCATGAATCATGAATGTTCTTAATGGCATCTAGAATGGGGAATGCTTTCCAGAAGGTTTCAGTTTGCTTTGCCCAGATCCATCAGAGTAATCAGTATCTGTAGCAGCTATAGCCCTATGAATGTACTTCTTCGGTAATAAGGCTTGAAAGATGAAAATACTCCTTGCTCTATGGGCTACAGAATGGATGTTAGCATGAAAACAACATGTACATGTATATCTCATTGTACATCTCAATTAGAGGTTTTTTGTTTGTTTGTTTATTTTTAAAGTAGCCTCCCCACCCAACGTGGAGCTTGAACGCCTGACCCTGAGATTAAGAGTCATATGCTCTATCAACTGAGCCAGCCAGGTGCCCCTCAATTAGAGTTCTTGGGTGACTGGGTATGTTGTCAATGAGCAGCAATATTTTAAAGGGAATCTTTTTTTTATGAGCAGTTAGTCTTAGCAGTGGACTTAAAATATTCAGTAAACCATGTTGTAAACATACTGTCATTCAGACTTTGTTGTCATTTCTAGACCACAGGCAGAGAAGATTGAGCATAATTATTAAGGGCTTTAGGATTTTCAGGATGGCAAATGAGCATTGCTTCATCTTAAAGTCACCAGCTGCACTAGCCCCTAACAAGGTAGTCAGCCTGTCCTTTGAAGCTTTGAAGCCCAGCATTGACTTCTCCTCTCCAGCTATGAAGGTCCTAGATGGCATTTTCCTCTGACAAGTCTGTTTCATCTACATTGAAAATTTGTTGTTTACTGTAGCCACCTGCACTAATGATCTTAGATCTTCTGGAGAACTTGCTGCAGCTTCTACATCAGTGTTTGCTACTTCACCTTGCACTTTTACATTATGGAGATTGCTTCTTAAACCTCACGAAACATGCTCTGCTAGCTTCAAACTTTTCTTCTGCAGCTTCCTCACCTCTCAGAGCCTTCATAGAATCCAAGAGAGTTAGGTTCTTGCTCTAGATTAGGTTTTGGCCTAAGAGAATGTTGTGACTAATTTGATTTGCTATCCAGACCACTAAGACTTTCTCCATATCAACGATAAGGCTGTTTTGCTTTCTTACCATTTTGTGTTGCTGGAGTAGTACTCTTCATTCCCTTTAAGAACTTTTCCTTTGCATTCACAACTTGGCTAACAGGCTCAAGAAGCCTAGCTTTTATCCTATCTCAGCCCCTGATATGTCTTCCTTACTAAGTTAGTCATTTCTGGCTTGTGATGACATATGACTCTATATTTCACTTGAACACTTAGAGCCCATTGTAGGGTTATTATTAATTGGCCTAATTTCAATATTGTGGTGTCACAGGGAATAGAGAAGCCTGAGGAGAAGGAGAGAGATGGGGAATGACTGTTCAGTAGAATAGTCAGAGCATACATGCTGGTTCATGGTGCCCCAGAAGAATTACAAAGTTACATCAAAGATCAATGGTCACAGATCACCATAAAAAACAATAATAATAAAGCTTGAAATATATTTATATTATATTATATATATTACCAAAATGTGACACAAATACATGAAGTGAGCAAATGCTACTGGAAAATGTGCTCAGATGTGCTCAATTTACAGTTGTAAATGTAGATGTGCTCAGTTTACAGTTGTCATAAACCTTCAATTTGTAAGAAAGCAGCATCTGCAAAGTCAATACAGTAAAATGCAATAAAGCAAGGTCTGCCCATATTTGAAATAAAAAACAAAATGGATGGATTTAATACCAGAATAACCATAGCTGGAGAATGGATTAGGAAAGATAGAACCAAAAAATTTTATATATAATGTAGTCCAAAAAGATGGAAAATATGAAAGAAGTTGTAAATCATGGAGAGATATATAGGAAATATAACAATCATTTAAGTGGAATTCCAGGTAGGCAGTAGATGATGGAAAGGATAAAAGCAATAATTGAAGGGAAAATGGCCAAGACTTTCCAAGAAATGACAAACCACAGATTCAAAAAGCCCAACAATCCTAATAAGGATAAATAAAAGGAAATTTATACTTAGACACATTCTAGCAAAATTTCCGAATACTATAAGCAAAGAGAAAAAATGTAAAAGTAGCCAGAGGAAAAAGAGTCAGATGACTTTTGATAGGACAACAATTAGACTTAACAACTATGAAAGCCAGAAAAAGTTTAAAATCTTCAGTGTGCAGGAAGAAAATTACTGTCAACCTAAATTTGTATGTAATCTTTCAAGAGCAATGGAAAAAGCAGACATCTTCAAATAAGCTAACAAAAACTGAGAGTTTGCCCCCAACACACTCTCAACTAAGGAAATTCTAAAGGCAGAAAGAAAGTGAGCACAGGTGGAAGGTCGGAGATGAATAAAGGAATGAGGACCAAGGAAAGTGCTAAATATGTGGTTAATTGTAAATATCAACTAATAAGAGCAACAATAAGAATAATCTCTTAAGAAGTTGAAGAATAACTAGAAATGAAATACTTAACAAACTATTGCCTATAAATTTGGAGGAAGAGTAATCAGAGTTAAAGTATTCTGTATTTTTTATTGTTTGGGAGAATGCTAAAGATATTAAGTATCCAAGTTAAAATTTGTAGTATAACTACCACTTTAACTAAAAAAGAAAAAAGTAGAAAGAAAAATGCAATCCATACCAAAAAAGCAAATGAGGACAGAAACAAATATTGGATGTTCAAGACACATAAAAAGCACAAAATAAGATGGAGAAATAAATTCAAATATATCAGGAATTAAAATACCCCAAAATAGGGATATCTAGTTGTTCAGTCTGTTGAGTGTCCAACTGTTGATTTCGACTCAGGTAATTATTTCAGCATCATGAGATCAAGCCCTGAGTGGGGCTCTGCGCTGAACTTGGAGCCTGCTTGAGATTCTCTCTCTCCCTCTCCCTCTGTGCCCCCCCAACTTCTCTCTCAAATAAATAGATAAATGAATTTAAAAAATAAACAAAAATAGACTACCTGCCCAACTTATAAGAACAAATATTTACAGATGGCATTTGTATATATTGTATACATATGCCTTCTCTTCTAAAGAATTCAGCTATATTCTTCTATTTAAGTCACATTTAAAACATAAGGGTTCAGAAAAATTAGAATAAGAGTGTGAAAAAAATTATACCATGCAGACACTAACCAAAAAATGTTGGTGTTGGTATACTAATATCAGACAAAATAGTCATGAAGACAAAGGCTTTAAAGAGAATCATTTCATTAAGGATAAAAGGTTCAGGGGTGCCCGGGTGGCTCAGTGGGTTAAAGCCTCTGCCTTCAGGTCCTGGGATCGAGCCCTGCATCGGGCTCTCTACTTAGCAGGGAGCCTGCTTCCCTTCCTCTCTCTCTGCCTGCCTCTCTGCCTGCTTGTGATCTCTGTCTGTAAAATAAATAAAGTCTTAAAAAAAAAAAAAAGGATAAAAGGTTCAGTTCTATAGGAAGATGTAAGAAGTTCTCTAAAATTGGAAGTATTTAGATCAAGCTGACAAAATCAGTGAGGAGGTAGAAGATTAGAACAACACAATAAGCTCGCTCTAATTGAGTAAGTATTTAGAACATTGCACCTAACAACTACAGAATACACATTCTTTTCAAGCAGTATTATGGAGTATTTTTGAAAATTGACCACATGCTGAGTTATAAAGCAAATATCAACACTTATCTAAAGAGTGAAATCATACAGACCACAGTTTATGACCATAACGTAATTAAATTAGAAGTCAATAAAAAAGATAACTAGAAAAAGCCTATATGTGGAAAATTAAGATATCTTCTAACTTGAGGGTCAAAGAATTATAGAAATTAGAAAATACTTAGAATGTGTATTGACAAAAATACTATAAATTAAGATGTATTAGGAAAGGTGAAAGCCCAACAATAAGCTAGGAAGCTAGAAAAACAATAATGAAGTAAAAAATGAATAAAAGAATGGAAGTGATAAATTTAACAGCAGAAATCAATGAAATAGAGAAAAAATACAAAAAAGGATTAACAAAGGCCAAAATTCTTCCTTTGAAAAGCCGTTTATACATAAGTATTAAAACGAGAGAGATCATAATTACAGTTGAGGCAGACAAATGGTTAAAAAGAAGGATTATGAACAACTTTAAGGCTATGAATTTGAAAATTTAGAGAAATGGATAAGTCCCTAGAAAAATAATAACTTACCAAAACTTTTTCAAGAAGAAACAGAAAATAATAGTCAAAAACATTTTTTAAAGAAAATAAATCAGTTATAAAAAATTGCCCCACCAAGTAAAAATCATGACCAGATCAATTTTTTGGTTGCAGTTTTCCTTTTTGAATGTCTTTTATTGTAATAATTTTCAATCATGCAGAAAGGAAGGAAACTTCAATAGTTATCAGCATTTACTTTTCCGTTTCATTCAAACTCCTCCCCCCCCAACTTTAAAGAAACTTTTTGTTAATTTTTTATTTTTATTGAGGTATAGGTGACACAATGTTACATTAGTTTCAGGTATAATATAGTGAGTCAAGAAGTCTATAGGTTGTGGTATGACCATATGTCACCATACAACACTATTACAGTACCATTGACTACATTTTTTATGCTGTACCTTTTATCTCTGGGACTTACTCAGTCCATAACTGGAGGCTCCCACTCCCCTTCTTCCATTTTGCTTATCTCCCATCCCCCTCCCCTCTGGCACCATCAGTTCTCTGTATTTATGGATCTGTTTCTACTTTTTGTTTATTCATTTTTTTTTTAGATTCCACATGTAAGTGAAATCATATGGTGTATGTCTTTTTCTCAGTTTGACTTACTTCACTTAGCATAATACCTTCTAGATCCATCTATGTTGTCTCAAATAGCACCATCTCATCTTTTTTTATAGCTGTGCAATATTCCATTATATTTATATAGATAGATATCACATCACATCTTTATTTATCAGTGGACACTTGGGTTTATTTCATGCCTTGGGTATTATAAATAATGCTGCAATAAACATGGGGTGCATATATCTTTTTGAATTAGTGTTCCATTTTGCTTGGGTAAATACTAGCAGTAGAATTACTAGACCATATAGTATTTCTATTTTTAATTAATTTTTTATTTTGAAATAAATTTAGACTTACTGAAAATTTCCAAAAATAATACCAAAAGGGGCACCTGGGTCACTCAGTCATTAAACGTCTGCCTTAGGCTCAGGTCATGATCCCAGGGTCCTGGGATCAAGCCCCACATTGGGCTCCCTGCTTGGAGGGGAGCCTGCTTTTCCCTCTCCCTCTGGCTGCTGCTTCCCTTGCTTGTGCTCTCTCTCTCTCTCTAACAAATAAATAATTAAAATCTTTAAAAACATATAAATATATATATATAAAAGCAAAGTATATGCATGGCTTAAAAGGAACAAAAGTCTCATTATTCACAAATGATACATGGCCATCCACAAATGATATATGACCAAACATACAAAATCTCACAAACAGGGACGCCTGGGTGGCTCAGTCTGTTAAGCGGCTGCCTTCGGCTCAGGTCATGATCCCAGAGTCTTGGGATCGAGTCCCGCATCGGGCTCCTTGCTCGGCAGGGAGCCTGCTTCTCCCTCTGCCTCTGCCTGCCACTCTGCCTGCCTGTGCTCGCTCTCGCTCTCTCTCTCTGACAAATAAATGAATAAAATCTTAAAAAAAAAAAAATGACAGTCATATTAAAAAAAATCTCACGAATATACAAATAATGAATATTAATGAGAAATTTTAGCCAAATTATTCCTTACAAAATCAAGACAAAAATTAGTTACATTTTTATACACTAGCAACAACATAATTTGAAAATATGAAATTGAAAATACACCACTTAAACACTATCAACAATATCAAGTATCTGAACTAAATCTAGCAAAATAAGTACAAAACCTTTATGGAAAGTATAAACTTTTATTAAAGAAACATTGAAAAAATGAAGAAATAAACCATTTCATGGATGGCAGGACCACCAGAATAGTGCAGACATGCTGGTTTTGGAAGATTCACACTCATGTTGAACTAAGGACAAGATTGGGACTTTAAGGGTACCTGGGTGGCTCAGTGGGTTAAGTCTCTGCCTTCGGCTCAGGTCATGATCTCAGGGTTCTGGGATCGAGTCCTGCATCGGGCTCTCTGCTCAGCAGGGAGCCCGCTTCCCCTCTCTCTCTGCCTGTCTCTTTACCTACATGTGATCTCTATCTGTGTCAAATAAATAAATAAAATCTTAAAAAAATAATAAAAATTAAAAAAATTTTTTAAAAAGATTGGGACTTTAAGGTATCCATGGCCCACCACTCACTTGGGCTTCTGCTGCATGTATCAGCCCTGCACCCGTTCTCACCCAAGTGTGTTCCTACCCAGTATACAGAACCCAAGGGCAGACTGGAGTGGTGGGTTTCCTATACCCTGCAGCATACCCTTCTCCCCTCATCACTGTTACCCCACTTCTACCACAGACTCTGGGCCACATGTGGTCTTTAAAGCCTAATGAGTTTAAGAGAAGACAAGATCAGGAGATGTTCTATGCTCTCGCTATAAAATTCCTGTCAGTAAACGAATTATAGTAACAAATTTCTGTTCACATTTTTCTTCATACTCTGGACTCACATTTGTGGTCATCATCAACAAAACACAGAAACAACTATTTAGCAGCCTGTATTCACAAATGACATGATAGATGATGCAGCCTTATGAATAATTGTATAGCCAGTATTAAATACAGCAAATAGTACTAGGGAACCTCAGAGGTAAGAAATCCAGGTAGTTTAACTACTAGCAGGTTCCAAAGAGCCATGGGTTGTGAACAGTAACAATGTTGCTACCCTTTTCCTGCTGCAGGACATATTAAATTAACCAGGAACAAATCCGTTGAGGAGAGAAAACATGGAAAGATGGTATCCAGACTCTACAAGGAATCTTCATCTGCACTGTTGGACAACACACAAATACTTTATATCTTTTTTGTCAGTTATTTTTAATCTTCATCTGTAAACCATTACTCCTCGTTTTACTTTTATGGTTGCCTTTAAATAGTCTGCTTATGGATATAACAAATGATTGTAATTTTTTATCTATATGTTTTTGTCTCTCAGTTGATTACAGACCCCAGTCATTTCTCCCTTCTTCCTTTCCTCCCTCTCTGCCCTGCCCCCTACCGCCCCACCCTGACAATTGAAAGACTTAAATGGAATCTTTCCATCATTTACTCCTTGTTACTAGATCAGGATTTGTTTTCAAGCTTCTGTCAAGGGTTACTTCCACTACAAAGTCCTGGTCTTCTATATCAGCCTCAAAACCACTTTATTTTGGGGGGTCCTGAGTACTTCCTCCTCTCTCATTATCTTCAGTAGCTATTCTAAACTGCAAGCTCTTTTCCTCATATTTTGGTTAAAAGTTATTCCCTTCCCCCGTTTATAATAAGTGAATTTTTCTCCTACCTAATATATACACACATACACTCCCACTTCCTGATAAACCCCCAACTTTTATCACTGTTATCTTTTCCTACTCTTTCCTTCCATTTCCCTGTAAGTAGTGTGTGATTCACTATGATTAAATACTCCAGTGTGTTCTGATTAAATCCCCTCCTGCCTAATGAGGAACCTCATGTTCTCAATCACCCTCCCTCCTTCCTTATCTCTCTCTTGCTCTGTCTCTTTCTCAGACACATACACACCAGTCTCTAACTTCTCCCTCTCTGAATACTCTCTCCTCCCAATAAAACAAGTTAAAAAATGTTAACACTAAACAAATGAACAAACAACTCTTCCTCAATCCAATGTCCCTCCCAAAACCATGCCACCATATCCTATTGTGAACCACGTGTCTGCAGCACCATTCACAGAATCAGCATGATGACTAAGGTCTCCGAGGATTGATTATTGCACAGCTGGAGCAACTGCCTGCAGTGCCCCTCTTCAAATTGTCTCCTTCCCTTATGGTCATTTCTCTTAGAAAAAGGGAGAGAAGCGCTCCTTGCTATTTCTTCTTCCTCATCTTCTATTCACCCTTTACCTGTCTGCAATCTGACTTCTGCCCCGACCACCTCTCTGTAATAGTTTGTGCTCAGGCCAGTGATTTCTTATCGTCAAATCAAATAGACTTTTTTTTGCCTTTATCTTACCCCATGGTTATTTGAAGTTGTAGACCATTCCTTTTTTCAAACTCCTTCTTTAACTTTCATCCTCTTCTAATTTTACTTCATCTTACCTTGCTGGCCAGTTCTCCTCAAATTCCTTCAAGAACTTTGGTCCCCTGGGCCCTGATAGGATCTCAGTGCTCTCTGGGGTTATGTCCTAGAATCTCTATCCCTTCACCTTTTCCAGTTTGCTTGGGTGACAAAGTTGAAATGCTTGGCTTTACCTATAGTGGGGTCACATTTTGAAACAGGGGGTTTAGGGGAGGAGATGGAGAGGAAGATTCTAAAGTCTAGTGAAGGTATAATATAATTTACCCTTTGAATAGTCCATGAGCACAGTATAGCACCATCTCCTGTAGTTCAGATAGTTTTTCCTCCAACTTTGGAAGAGATTATTGAGTTTCAGCTAAGAACTCAATTTGGGTTTAGAACCATAAATGTTAAAAAAAAAAAAAAAAGATATTGAGGCACCTGGATATCTCAGTTCATAGAGCATCTCACTCTTGATCTCAGGGTCATGAGTTTGAGCCCCATGGTGGGTGTAGAGATTACTTTAAAAAGTTGGTCTCTTTAAATAAGAGACCAGCAGTCAGTATAGGGGAATGTTCAGCACAGGGAATCTGAAATCTAAGAGTTCTGCCTCTCGTATCGTGTTGGTTTTGGGATATATGCTGTATGACAGGAATGGTGGGAAAAGTCCTTCTGTCATTTTAACTGTTGATTTTCTTTAACCTTTTTGTTTTCCCAAAGATATATAGTTGGATTTGCATAAGCGAAATATGCATGTATACTCTGCTACCTGTACACAAACAACTCTCCTGTCTGTTATCTCCAGTCTGGTCTTCTGCAACGGGGCCTCCAGGCTGGAAATCCCCTTTACCGGCTGATTGTCCCTTCATATGAACACTGTCTAAACCAGACTCAAGACAGTGACAGTGCAGTAGGTCCTTTCAATGTGATGGTGAAGTGTTGTTTAACTTGTCTACCCAGTAGGGGGCACCTGGGTGGCTCAGTTGGGTTAAGCAATCTGATTCTGGGCTCAGGTCTTGATTTCAGGGTCCTGAGTTCAGGCCCTGTTCTGGGCATGGAGACTACTTTAAAAAATAAAATTAAAGTTAAAAAAAAAAAAAAAGTCTACCCAGTAATTATTTCATTGGGGAATGTACCACCATTGTAGTGTTTTTTTTTTTTATTATTATTGGAATTTATAAATTAAAGGCCCACACCCTGCAGTTACATGTTAACTTGCAAATTTTTGCCTGGTAGAGATGCAAACAGTTCTGTCCCATAGAAGAGGTAATCCCAAGATTTTATTGCTCTTAACACTAACCAGATCTGTCTTTGACTTGAAAGAATAAAAAGCTAATTTTGATTTCTCTCCTGATGGCCTCTATAAACCCCCCATTCCTCCAGTCTCTTGGAACCAACTTAACTAAATTACTGGTTCCCTTATTATTTAATAAGTTAAAATCTTTGACCAGTGTTCATTCTATATTAATATGAGACTTAAAAATTATGCTTTGACCCCATGCTGCTACTGATAAATTATTTTCCAAATCACTGATCTGATCATGTTATTCTCTGCTTATTTACTTTAATGGCTTCCTGTAGCCTTACAGACTGATGTTGATACTCCTTAGCTTGCTACTTTCTTGTCATTCATGCCCTGGGCCCTGCCTTCTTTCCTTTCTTTTTCTTAAAAGGACTTTATTTATTTATTTCTCAGAGAGAGAGAGAGAGAGAGAGTGCACAGCAGGGGAACAGCAGGCAGAGGGAGAAGCAGGCTCCCCACTAAGCAGAGAGCCCGATTTGGGACTCGATCCCAGGACTCTGGGATCATGACCTGAGCTGAAGGCAGAGCTTAACTGACTGAGCCACCCAGGGGTCCCACCCTGCCTACTTTTCTAGCCAATCTCTTGCCACCCCTCACAAAGACTCTGTGTTCTAACCACAGACACAACTAAGCAAGCAACACTTTCTGCCTGCATGCTGCTTTCTTCATCTGGAACTCCTCCCCCATTCCATCCTCACTTACTTATCTTACTTACCCTTCAAGACTCAGCCCAGGTATCACAGGTATCACTGTAGCCCCTCCCCTGAGCACCTTCCCAGGTTAGGTGCTCCTCTCCTGTGCTGTCCTTACTGCTATTTCAGTGCCCACCATATACATTACGGTGCTTCACTTACCTGCCTGTTTCTGAGACTAAAGCTGGATTGTTAGCTCTTGAGCTAGGAACTGAATTGAACATCTCTTAAGTACTTATGCTTCAACTGTGCTATTAAGAAAATGATCTATTTACCTCATCTGCCTCAGCCAAGAATAAATTCTTATAGTCCAAATATGTTGAGTTTATTGCCAACCATGTGCTAAACATAAGCAAAGTTCGATGGAGCTTCTTTCCAGTGACACCAGCTCCTAAACTTAACCACTATTACCTACATTATGTTTCTTGATTCCTTCTTAATGTTATAGTCAGTGGAAGAAAGTAATAAATTTTTTAATTATGCTTTTGTCTAATAGAGGCTGTTCCATGCTTTACAATCATAAGCTTCCCAATCATATACTCATTAAAATATTCAGAATTTTATTGAGACTTCAGGTTTTGCCTACAGCCAAAAGAAATAGTATTTATAAGCATTAAAGTAGCCCCTTTCCTCCCCTCCCCAAGATATCTAGAGGAAATTCTCTCTTCCTGGTTTTAAGGCCAAGGCTTCCACCGGATGCTAAGTGGTCATGGCTCTGTGATAGTAGTGTGTGCCATGGCCTTACCCAGCGTATCATGTGGGCCTCAACTAGACTTTCCTCTCCACCCCTTCACACTGTGGCTCATCTGCCCACAAGACATTTCGTTGTGTGATTCCTTTTTTTTTTTTTTAAACATTTTACTGATTTTTTTTTAAAGATGTTATTTATTTATTTGACAGACAGAGATCACAAGTAGGCAGAGAGGCAGGCAGAGAGAGAGGAGGAAGCAGGCTCCCTGCTGAGCAGAGAGCCCGACGTGGGGCTTGATCCCAGGACCCTGGGATCATGACCTGAGCCGAAGGCAAAGGCTTTAACCCGCTGAGCTACCCAGGCGCCCCACATTTTACTGATTTATTTAACAGGGAGAGACAGATCACAAGTAGGCAGAGAGGCAGGTGGCGGGTGGGGAGCAGGCTCCCTGCTGAGCAGAGAGCCCGATGTGGGGCTTGATCCCAGGACCCTGAGATCATGACCGGAGTCGAAGGCAGAGGTTTAACCCACTGAGCCACCCAGGTGCCCCGTGTGTGTGATTTCCTATTGACAAATGTCTTTCTTGTGCTTTTCTAAACTTTTCTGTCTGGAGGAAGTTTGTTCCCTTTGGCAGAAAACACTTCATGAGAAAAAAAATTCTAATGAAAAGAATCCTAGACTTCAGTGCTGAGTATCAGCAACCTAAGGAGGACAACTGCGTGAGGATAAGGACTTTGTATGTGTGGTTGACGTCAGGCCTCAACCAAAGTAAAGCCGGCATCAGGGTAAATCCTCTTATGCTTTAACTCACTCTGAACCACCCCCAGGTGTCAAGGTTCATGTAAAATGTGTTCAGTCTCTGCCCTGAAGTACTTTGAGCCTCTAAATCTTTGAAAGAGTATTTTACTCTTTCATTGCAGGTTAGAAAAGCATTATCAGGAAAGGTGAAATAGAGTTACTTTCGAGTCTCTTGCTAGGTTCCTTATTTCTCTAGATAAGCACCACCTCCTATAAAAGGATACTTCTCAGAAGATTTTAAAAACAAAGTCTCAGGTGATATGAATGTTTCTGCCTATTTGCAGTAGGATTGGTTGATCAGCGGTTCTCAAAGTAAGTTCTGAGAGTCCTAATGGAAATCCCTTAGGATCAAGGGAGCTAAGTAGATGGGGCTTCCCACTCCAGTTTCAATATGAGCAGCTCTGTTTCTGTCCATTTTATATAAATTGGGCTCTAACACATATTTGAAAAAAGAGTTCCACTGTTAAAGATAGGTTTGCAAAAAGAAAACAGAACTAGAACACTTTTTCTGGATTGAGTAATTAGCTTACACTGCATGAAGATAAAGTAGGCTTAAGATACTGATGTTGCTGCTACTGCAAAGCGGTGACATATTTATTTTTTTTACTCATTATACTACAGATAACCGTGGAACTTCTCCTATATGCAAAGCAGTGTGCTAGGTGCTGGATTAGAACTGCAAAAATAGGCATGTACCTGCCCATGGACTGTGTAGTCTAGTGGAAAAACGGACAAGTAATTAGTGTGCATTATAACTAGGTGTGTGGGGGGAAGAGGGAGTCAAGAAAAGCTTCTGAATGTTAGCAAAGCAAAAGTAAAGAAGTGGGAGTGTTCAGGAAATGGGACTTGAATATGTAAAAGCCTGTGAGTGAGAGAGACCATGGCTCTCTTAAAGAATTGGGGGGAAAAATGTATTAACTCTGGGGTGTAGAATGCAAATTAGAGAAACCTTGTAAGGTACCTTAAGGAGTATAGACATTAACTTAAGAGCCATGGGAAATAGCAGGTTAAAACAGATTTCTGTTTTTAAAAGCCACTCTGATTGTAGGGTGGAGAGTGGAATGAAGAGGAGCAGAGTGGGGAACCAGAGGAGAAGGGTATTAGAGTGTTCTGAGATATGAGGGTTCCCAGGTTAAGGGATGTGTAGCAAGATGGGGCCAGAGATAATGCAGAATTAGTTTCCACTGGGCCTAATGATTGACGGGTTGGGAGCTGGGTATGGAAGAGGAAGTGTCAAGGATGCTATTCAGTTTTCTGGCTCAGGCAACTGAGTGGATAGTGAAGCCATTCATAGAGACAGGGAACTCAGGGGGAATTCCACATACATGTGAGATCCTACAGTATTTGTCTTTTTCTGATTTATTTCAGTTAGCATAATGCCCTCAAGGTTCATCCATGTTATTGCAAGATTTTCTTCTTTTTTAAAAATAGCCTAATAGTATTCCGTTGTGTATATATACTACAATTTTTTAAACCATTCATCTGTTGATGGGCACTTAGGCTTTTTCCATAACTTGGCTATTATCAAAGATGTTGCAGTGAACATGGCAGGCGGTGCAGAGGGAAGATATTTCTTTGAGTTACTGATTTCATTTTCTTTGGGTATATACTCAGAAGTAGCGTTGCTGTGTCATTTGATGGTTTCATTTTTAATTTTTAAGAAAAATTTTTATTGAATTATTGTTGACATACCATGTTATATTAATTTCAGGTGTACAACATAGTGATTTAACAGTTCTATACACATTAAGCTGTGCTTACCATGATAAGTATAGTCACCATCTGCTACCATATAACGTTGTTACAATATTATTGACTATATTCCCTATACTGTGATTTTCATCTCGTATTATTTGTTTTATAACTAGAAATTTGTACTCTTAATCCCCTTCACTTATTTCACTCATCCTCCACCCCCAAATTTTTAAATTTTTGTGGAACATGCTTATTGTTTTCCATAATGGCTATACCAATTAATATTTCCCCCAACAGTGCATAAAGGTTCTATTTTCTCCCCATCCTCACCAGCATCTGTTATTTCTTGTCTTTTTGATGATAGCCACTCTTACAAGTGTGAGGTACTATTGCAGTTTTGAGTTGCATTTCCTTAATAATTAGTGATGACCAGGGGTGCCTGGGTGGCTCAGTGTGTTAATCCTCTGCCTTTGGCTCAGGTCATGGTCTCAGGGTCCTTGGATTGAGCCTGGAGTCAGGCTTTCTGCTTAGCAAGGAGTCTGCTTCCCCCTCTCTCTGCCCGCCTCTGTGCCTACTTATGCTATCTCTCTCTCTGCCAAATAAATACATAAATCTTTAAAAAAAATAATTAGTGATGATCAGCACTCTTATGACAAGAGAAAAATTATTTGTGACAGAGAAAGATTACTTATAATTTATAATAATACCCAACTGATTCCAAAAAAATTTCTCTGTTTGGTGAACAAAGTGATGGATGTGAAGGTACAAGATTAAGAGGGTTCACTAAATTGTTCTGCATTAGAAAATTTTTATTCTTTTTTGCAGGAAGTAGAGGGGGAGGCAGGGACAAGGAATAATGCTGTGATATCTAATAATGCTGTGATATGTGAGGGCAAGATAAAAGGAAGAAGAGATCACCAAGAGGGAACTTTTGGGGGGGAGGGGAGAACTGAGATATTTAATAGGAATTTCTATTAAAGTTTGCCAAGTGGTACTTGATTAAAACCTTTCATGCATCTCTAACAAATAACACGGAGGACATGGGGAGATGGAGAGGAGAAGGGAGTTGAGGGAAATTGGAGGGGGAGATGAACCATGAGAGACTATGGACTCTGAAAAACAACCTGAGGGGTTTGAAGGGTCGGGGGGTGGGAGGTTGGGGGAGCCAGGTGGTGGGTATTATGGAGGGCACGCATTGCATGGAGCACTGGGTGTGGTGCAAAAACTATGAATTCTGTTATGCTGAAAAGAAATGAAATAAAAAAAAACCTTTCTTGCATCTCTTCATGAAATCTACAATAATGTCTTGGGAAGTTAAATTTGTACTTGTTGAGTCTGGAAGGGCTGAGTCCTACTCAAGGTGTCTGTAAGCCCAGGACAAGGCTGTCTTTGAGGCCCAGGCATATGTGGGTCACAATACTTAAAAATCAGCAACTTCTCCTCTGGCTAAAGATATGCAGTGTTTTTTAAAAAGCAGAATGCAGGAACAAACACCTGGAAACCATCATCCTTGGGTCCAGAACAACACAGCTCAGCTCTGAAGGATAAAAATAGTTTTACCTGGCAAAGTACACAAAACCCAGAATATTTCAGCTTAATCTGTAACTTCCCTACGTATCTTGCAAAGGGTTATAGAACTTCCACTCCACATCTTCCTGATCTGGACAAGGTCACTTGTTCAGAACATTCACCTGATGCTGCAAAATTTGTGTGAAAAGTCAAAGAATAAAACAGGATTCAGGAAATCCTAAGGCAGAGACTTTCAATTGATTGGGAACTCTCTCCATGCCCAGAAAATCAGCAGCAGTTTTTGGAGCTCATTGTGAGGTGATGGGGTAATGGGCTAGATTTTTCAGAGCTTCCAATGGTCCGTGGTCCCATTCGGCTCCATGGCCTTACTTTCCCACAGTTCTCTTTGCTTTTCCACAGTAGAACAGGGCCTATTGGGAAGAAGTAGCTTTTAAGGAAAAGATCACAGGAAAATACATGCCTTGAAAAACTGATAGGAGTGGAAATTGGATATAGATAAAGAGGACAGAATCGAGTAGAGAGTCCAGGAAACTTTTAAGGTCTGAGAGCTGTGTGCAGTATACTGCTTTGAAATAATGGCTACTCAAATGAACAAAGCTGCAGGAATGTGTTGTGGGAAGTTAATTGCTTCAATTGCTGCCACTTCTAGAACAGCTACTATTTTAATTGGACAACCGCTTTCTGTAGGATGACTAACAGGTACAAATGAGTGGATGGAGCTCTACAGCAAGGATAATATAAAGATAGTCCAGAATGCGCCACAGTGAGTCATCACATGAGCCAACTCAAAAAATTGAACATTATAATGTAGAGGAAAGAACATAATTTAAGATTTAGGGTCAAATGGCCTAGATGAAAAGCCAAGTTCTGGTACTTGCTACCTGTCTAGTAGTAGGTCACTTAGTTCTTCTGAGACTCAATATCCTTTTTTTTTTAACCCCTAAGATTTATTTATTTATTTGAGAGAGAGAGAGAGAGAGAGAGAACAGGGTGGAGGGCCAGAGGGAGGGGGAAGAGGAAGACTTCCCGCTGAGCACAAAGCCCAGCTGGGGGCTTGATCTCAAGTCCCTGAGTCGAAACAAAGAGTCTGAGGCTTAACCGACTATACCAACTGGAGCACCCCTGAGACTCAATATCCTCTTAAATAAAATATGTCACATGACTATTATGAGGCTCAATGAATATAAGATACACATGGAAGAAGTTTTAAATTTTTTTTTAAAGATTTTCTTTATTTATTTGACACAGAGAGAGAGAGCACAAGTAGGTAGAGGGGCAGGCAGAGAGAGGCGGGGAGCAGGCTCCCTGTTAAGCAGAGAGCCCAATGCGGAGCTCAATCCCAGGACCCTGAGATCACGACTCCAGCCGAAGGCAGAGGCTTAACCTACTGAGCCACTCAGGCACCCCTTAAATTTTATTTTAAGATTTTATTTATTTATTTGACAGAGGGAGAGTGAGCACAAGCAGGGGGAGCAGCAGAGGAAAAGGGAGAAACAGGCTCTTCCCTGAGCAGGGAGCCTGGTGTGAGGCTTAATCCCAGGACCCTGGGATCAGAGCCTGAGCTGAAGGCAGACACTTCACCAAACTGACACCCATGTGCCCCAAGTTTTTTCTTAATTACAAAAGTATACATGTCTAGTGCAAGAAACCAGGAGAACAGAAAGACAAAGGAAAACACCAAACACCAGTGAGAAAAGATAGTATTTCAATGTGTTTTCCATTTTTTTATATGTATGCATACACACATATAGTACACACTTTCTTTTATACAAAAAATAGCATTTTGACTGTGCATACTTTTTTGGGGGGGAGCCTACATTTCCACTGAACAGTATATTGCAAAATATTTCCTATGTCAATAGTCATCTGCTACATGTTTAGGAAAGCATATTTATTTATTTATTTATGGAAAGCACTTCTAAAACTGTAAAGGGCCATTCAAATATGAGTAATTATTATTCAAATATGAACTTATGAATATACTTATCTCTCCCTCAATATATACAAAACTCTAAGCATCCAAAAAGTCATCCTGTAGCATTCTTTTGGCGATGCTCTAACTCACGCTTCAGGTGAATAAGATCATTTTTGTCTATTGTTTCTTGTTTCTTTTCTGGTCTTTACTCTCTAATACCTAGGAAGATGAAAGTTGTGTATCTTATTTTAAATGCTTTTGATTTATTCTCCTCAAGTTTCCTTTGGCAATGATGTGTGGATTCGATTGGGAGAGGCTACATGTATATCAGGATGCTTCCCATTAACATAATTTAAAAATAATTATCCTGAAGTCTGGACTCACTGTCCCTTTGTTTTCCCATAATGAACATATATGCTTTTTCGTGCAAGCAACTAGAAAACAAATTGTGCTCTGCTTTACAAATGGTTAAAAAGTATAACTGGATAAGTCAATTTGGTGTGAGGATATTTTGCCCATTTTTCCCTATCACGTATGACCTGGATTGAGATTTGGGGGATGTGGGTTCTCCTTCTGACTCTGTGACTATTCATGCATGGTGGCCAAGCCACTCACCCTTCCTCAACCTTGGTTTTCTTCTCTGTAAGAGGTCAAGAGTAGAAGACATCACTCTAAGGCCACATTTGGAGAGCTGGGTGAGCGTTCTGATGGCATACTAGAGATAAGGTAGACAGATTTGCCCTGGAGCAGCTCTAATTAGTTTTTAAAATATTGGAACCTTCTGTATCACTTATTAAAATTAATACAGGTGCTTCAAAGTACCGTTGTTCCCTAAATCCATAGCTTTCCATTTACCTGGCCCTTCCTCCTGGATCCTCAAACTCATTCGAATTCTAGCAACTCCCAGGATCTCTAGCTAGTGTCCATCATGTTTGCTTAGTGCCTGACTTATCTGGTTTTAAACTATTTTGAACATCACCTCTGGATATAAATTCATTTGCGTCCCCACTTCACACTGTGTGTGGCTCATGATAGAGTTAAATCAATATCCCTGTGACTAAATCCTCTGAAGTTCACAGAATTGTAGACTGTGTTTGAATTGGGCCATTCTTGTATGTGGCAGATGAAAATAAAGTGAAAACCTTATGTGAACTTTGTGAAATTTTAGCAACTTTCGTGTAAATTAAGGTAAAGTTGATACGTTTATGTTCCTAAATGTGTTCGGTTGTTTTTATCATTTTAGAAAGTAAAGTGAATTTTTTAAAAAGCTTAGTTCTAGACTTCAAAATAGTAGGACAAGGGAATGTATTCTTTTTTTTTCTTTAATCTTTATTGAGGTGTAAATCACATACCATAAAATCCACCCCATTTAAAGTATACTATTCAGGGGGTGCCTGGGTGGCTCAGTCAGTTAAGCATCTTTAGCTCAGGTCATGATCCCAGGGTCCTTGGATGGAGTCCTGCATTGGGCTCCCTGCTTAGCAAGGAGTCTGCTTCTCCTTCACTCTCTGCCCCTCCCCCCTGCTCCTGCTTCTCCCTCTCCCTCTGCCCCTTTCCCCTGCTCATTCTCTCAATAAATAAATAAATAAAGGGTGCTATTTATTGGTTTTTATATATTTGCAGAGTTGCACAACCATCATTACAATCTAATTTTATTACCCTAAAAAAACCTGTACTCGTTAGCTGCCACTTCCCATTCCTCCTCCCAGGAGCCACTGGCAACCCCTAAGTTAAGTTTCTATCTGTCTCTATGGATTTGCCTATTGTGGATATTTAATGTAAATGCAATTGTGTAACATTTTATTGTGGCCAGCTTCTTTCACTTAACATAGTTTTTAAGGGTATGAGTGTATTCTTTTGGGGGGGTGGGATATGAGTGTATTCTTGATATTAGAATAAAATTGAAACCAGAAGCCATCCTGCTCAAAAGTTTGAAGACATAATAGTGCTTGGTTTTGGTGTCCTCTGCCCTCTTCTACTACATCGAGCTCCTCCCTACCACCCCCAGGCCTTTCCTCCCCAGGCAGTTTCCCAGTTCTAGTCTTACCTCCTCTCCCACAAAGTTTCGAGAAGGAATCATGAGCACTGGGGACTTTGTATGCTACTCTCCCCTATTGTAATCACTGTAGTTTTCATTTTGGATGCCTAATGGAGGGCTGGGCTCTGCGCTGAGCACATTTTTTTTTTATAGCTCATTTTAGGTAATTCTTTATAATAAGGAGGTGTATGTTAATATTTTAATTTCACGGAGGGGAGGGTAGAAGTTCAGATAAGTAACTTCCCCAAGGCAATCCATCTATCAAACGGCAGAATCACTATGTCCATCCAGATGTATTTGATATTAAGGTCCATCCTCTTAATTACTGAGTTTAACACAGTTTTCATATTCCAGTGTCTCTGAAATTGGGATGCCTCTAATACTGATGGTATTTTATTATAAGTGGCATTGGTTTTTCTTTCTCAGTGGCCCATAGAAGAGTGGTACATCTTACAATTGTTTCTATCTTTGTTTTGATAAAGGTGGTACTACATTATATTGCTTCCCTAGAAAAATTAACCTTGAAGGATGAAATTGAAGGCATTAGAGACAGAGTTAGGAGGAGAGGGAGAAATGGATTTTGAGGGGAAATTCTCCCCTCAGCATAGAAGTGAATCACATAATACAGAGGCCGACCTGCTTCCTCTGTGGATAAAAGCGACCTGATAAATCCCATCCTCATTATGCCTCAATCACAGACAACTATGCTACTTTGAAACCTACAAGTTTTTTCGTCTCAGTCTAAAGCAGTGGTGGTCCTGTAACATCAGTTAAAGAGGGGTCAGAGTTACTCAAATTGATTTAATTGAATTTAATTTTTAAAACAGTATGAACCTCTTAAAGGATAATGTTCCAACTCCAAAAATGTTGAGAAATCATTGACCTACTGCAAATTTATATTAGGATATTAGATGCATACTTGCAATGCCTCATGTGTTTCTGTATTTTCTTCTCATACTTTCTGCCCACAACATTTTTGACAAGAAAATGAATATAAATGTTTTTGCCCAAAGAATTTCCTCCTGCTATTTTGCTTTCTGTTTACTGGCAGAGGCATTTTAAGTGGAGGGCCCTGTGACCTTTTCAGAGCAGAATGAGAGTTAAGTAGAAGGAAGGAGGCCAGAGACAGCTGGTAAGTATTCACTTATAGTTTAGGTAGGTGGTTGTTCACCTGTTCTTTCTTTCTTTCTCTGGATCCATGTCCCAGGACTGTAGGTTTTCATGTCCTATGTGGAGATTCACCCATCTGAGCTAAAGTCAGGACTTTTTTTTCCTGGACTTGTCCCAAATTAGAAACTTCAAAGGAGGGGGAGAAAAAGATGGGGGCGGGTGGCGGGTAGAGAAGAAGAGGGGAAAGGGTCAAGAAGGCGGGGAGAGGGGGATGTTGCGATCAGGTAGTGTTTTAAAAGCTCCCTCCTGTTGCTGTGAGACCAGATTGGAGGATTGCTCCTGAAAATAAGGCTAAGACATGGATTCTTGTTCCAGCTTTACTTTATCAGATGTTGGATGACTGAGGCAAAGCATGGATCTTGGTTTTCTAGTGAGATTAATTTTGTCTCTTCTATCTCACTTAGAGTTGTTATGAGATTCAAATAAAATGATGCAAAAAAACAAAAACAAAAACAAATAAAATGATGCATATAAAAGCATTTTTGAAGAAGTTCAAAAAAGAAATACAAATACAAAAACTAATTTAGGATGGCAAAATGCTCCATAGCAAAATTCTGTGACAATAATTATAATGAAACAGCTACCACTTATGAAGCATATGTTTTACATTTTGTCCTCACACTGGCAATATGGGAAAGTTATTGTTACCTGCAATTTAGAGCTGAGCAAACAGACGTAAGGGAGTTAAGCAACTTTCCCAAGGTCCCAGTTGCTTAGTGGTAGAATCAGAATTCAAACCCAGGTGTGGCCAACTCTTAAGCCACATATTAAATTAGCTTGCTTACATCTGCAATTTTTTTATTGGTCACATTTATTGTGAGAACCACAGATAATGTTAAGTGTTTAAAATAATTCATTTTGCCTACACATCCTTGTTCACAAATATGCCTTTTCTTTTGTGTGTTGTTTTTGATTTATGAAACTTTTTTCCTACTGTAATTGACTTGGCTGAACAGCTGAAATATTACAGATAAGAGCTGAATGTCAGCAAGTAAGCAGGTCAACTTTTTCACTAGATTTAGAAGTGACTGCATAATATTTTAGCTGTAAAACATCTGGTTATGATCATTCTCTGTGTTATTTACATGATACCAAATAAGTTTGCTAAATTATAGGAACTTTATTTTTTAAACATTATACATTAGATATTATATTGATACATTATATGCTACAATGTGATTATTACCATAGCATTAGTTAACACTCCATCACTTCACATAATTATAATTTCTCTTTTTGTGGTGAGAACAATTGAGATCCATTCTCTTAGCAACTTTTATAATATAGTGTTGTTGCCTATAATCACTATGCTGTGCATTAGATCCCTGGAACTTATTTATCTACTAGTTGCAAACTTGTATCATTAAACAGCATCTCCCCAGTTCCCCCATCCCCAGCCCCCAAAATCTAAACCTTTTTTAGATTCCACATATAAGTGATATCATACAGTACTTGTCTTTCTCTGTCTGACTTATCTCACTTTGCATAACGCCCTTAATTAAGGTCCATAATGGCAGAATTTCCTTCTTTCTCATGGCTGAATAATATTCCAGTGTGTGTGTGTGTGTGTGTGTGTGTGTGTCGTATGTGTGTGTGCCCACTAAATCTTCTTTATCCATTCATCTGTTGATGGGTGCTTAGGTTGTTTGCTTATCTTGGCTCTTATGAATAATGCTGCAATAGACATAGGAGTGCAGATATCCTTTCAATAACCTCTTTTCATTTCTTTTGGGTATATACCCAGAAATAGGACTTCTGGATCATATGGTAGTTCTATTTTTAATTTTTTGAGGAATCTCCATGCTGTTTTCCATACTGGATGCACTGATTTATATTTCTACTCGCAGTATACATGAGTCCTTTTTCTCTGCATCTTTGCCAACACTTATTATCTCTTGATTTCTTGGTAATACCTCTCCTAACATATGTGGGGTGATAACTCATTGTGGTTTTGATTTTTATTTCCCCAATGATGAGTGATGTTAAACATCCTTTTGTGTACATGTTAGCCATCTGCATGTCTTCTTTGGAAAAATGTCCATTCAGGTCCTCTGCTGATTTTTTTCCCCTCTACTCATGTTTAATCTGATTGCTTGTTTGTTTTTTGTTATTGTTGTTGTTGTCATTAAGATGTACCTGTTCTTTATATATTGGATATTAACCCTTTATCTGATCTATGATTTGCAAATATTTTCTTCTATTCAGTAAGTTTTCTTTTCATTTTGTTGATTTTTGCTTTTGCTGTGCAGAAGCTTTTTCATCTGACATAGTCTCACTTGTTGATTTTTGCTTTTATTGCTTGATATTTTGTGTCATATTAAAAAAATCATTGCCAAGACCAATGTCAGGGAGCTGTTCCTTTGTTTTCTTCTAGGAGTTTTATGGTATCAGGTTTTATGGTTAAGTCTTTAATCCATTTCAAGTTAGTTTTTATGAGTGGTATAAAATCAAAGTCCAATTTCATTTTTTTTCACGTGGTTATCTAGTTTTTGCAACACCATTTGTTGAAGAGCGTACCCTTTCTGCATTGAGTGTTCTTAACTCCCTTGTCAAATATTAGTTGACCAGATATGTAAGGGTTATTTCTGGACTCTCCACACTGTTCCATCAGTCTATGTGTTGTGTCTATTTTTTAAAAAAGATTTTTATTTATTTGACAGAGAGAGGAACATAAGCAGGAGGAGTGGGAAAGGGAGAAGCAGGCTTCCTGCTGAGCAGGGAGTCCAAAGTGGGGATTCATTCCAGAACTCTGGGATCATGACCTGAGCTGAAGGCAGACACTTAATGACTGAGCCACCCAGGCAGCATATTTTTAAGCCAGTACCAAACTGTTTTAATTACTGCATCTTTGTAGAATAGTTTGAAATCAGGAAGTGTGATGGCTTCAGTTTTGTTCTCAGTATTGCTTTGGCTATTTGGGGTCTTATGTGGTTCTGTTTTTTCTATTTTTATGAAAAATGCCATTTGAATCTTGATATAGATTGCATCGAATCTATAGATGGATTTGTGTAGTATGTTGAGGTGTGATCTTTTTATGCCCAATTTGTTGAAAATTTTTATCATGAAAGTATGTTGTATTTTGTCAGATGCCTTTTCTGCATCTATTGAAATGATTGTATGATTTTTATATTTCATTCTATTAATATGATATAATGCCTTTAGTGATTTGTATATGTTGAACCATTCTTGAATCCCAGAGATAAATCCCACTTGGTAATAGTGTATGATTCTTCTAATATGTTGTAAAATTCAGTTTGCTACTATTTTGTTGAGGATTTTTGCAACTATATTCGTCAGAGGTTTTACTCTACACTTTTCTCATAGTGTCCTTATCTGGCTTTGGTGTCATAGTAATGCTGGCCTTGTAAAATGAGTTTGGAAGTGTTCCCTCCTCTTCAAGTTTTTTTGGAAGAGTTTGAGAAGGATTGGTGTTAATTCTTCTTTAAATGTTTGGTAGAATTTACCAGTGAAGCCATATGGTCCTGGGCTTTTCCGTGTTGAGAGATTTTTTATTACATATTCAATATCCCTACTTGTTACTTGTTTTTTTCGGGTTTTCTTTTTCTTCCTGACTCGGTCTCAATAGGTTGTATGTTTCTAACAAGTACCTGTTTCTTGTAGGTTATCTAATTTGTTGTCATGCAATTGTTCATAGTAGTCTCTAATGAGCCTCTATATTTCTTTTTTTTTTTTAAGATTATTTATTTATTTATTTATTTGAAAGACAGAGACCACAAGTAGGCAGAGAGGCAGGCAGAGAGAGAGGAAGGGAAGCAGGCTCCCTGCTGAGCAGAGAGCCCTATGCGGACCCTCGGATTATGACCTGAGCCGAAGGCAGAGCTTTAACCCACTGAGCCACCAACGCACCCCTGATCCTCTGTATTTCTTTGCTATTAGTAGTAATGTCACCTCTTTCTGATTTTATTTATTTTAAACTTCTCTGGTTTTTTCTTAGTCTAGCTTAAGGTTTGTCACTTTTGTTTATCTTTCCAAAAACATAGCTCTTAGTTTCATTGATCTTTTCTATTGTTTTTCTGGTCTTTATTTAATTTATTTCTCCTCTGATCTTTATCACGTCCTTCCTCCTGCTAATGTTGGGATTAGTTTGTTTCTTCTTTCTCTAGTACCTTGAGGTATAAAATTAGGTTGTTTATTTGGGATCTTTTTATTTTCTAAATAGATGCATTTATCACTACTAAATTCCTTCTCAGAAATGCTTTTACAGCATCCATAGTTTTTCAGGTGTTTCCATTTTCATTTGTTTGGGAATTTTTTT
>PISX010021257.1:0-34056 GCA_004024625.1 Mellivora capensis
GAAGGCAGAGGCTTTAACCCACTGAGCCACCGAGGCACCCCTAGCTCATAGTTTTTAAAAAATATTTTATTTTATTAAGTATTCAATGTATTTTTGCATTGTGAGGCATTTTTAGTTCATCTAGTCTGCCATATTGCTGGAAACAGAAGGTCAATATAGTTTTTAAAGCTGACATGGCTTTTAATAATAATCCAATGGTTTATTTTTTAGATTAGTAAATCAAGATCCTGAGAGTTTATCTGAACTCACTTGATTTGTCTGATGTCCCATGTTACACAAGTGACAACAACAGTTCTCTAAATCAGGGCTTCTGACCCCCAACTCCAGTGTTCTTTCTCCTACATTAATGGCCAAAGAACTACAGTTGGAGGCCAATTTGGTTTACCACCTGTTTTTATGTGTGTTTCAAGATTTCTTTTCCTTTAGTGCCCATGGTTCTTGGTCATGCAGCTTTGAATAATGAGGAGGTAGATCAGACAAAGGGGGGTGGGCAGCAAAGCAAAGTTTATTGAGCGATAGTACAAAGCTCCCAAAGAGAGAGGGGACCCAAGAGGTCTGCTGTTGGAGTTTCTAAGTCTAGGGGGTTTTATGAGATGTTGGCAGGCTGTTTTAATCTGATTAACCCTCCCTGTGCCTGTCATCCAATCAGATTTTTGTCTAGGTGCTTATCTACCTATCAGGGAGTTGTTTAGGTGAGAAAGAGTGGAGGGCTCCTTTCAGGGTGGTGTAGAATAACAGGATGACGTCTTTTCCTTTTAAGGTTAGTTTCGTCTTGGGACAGGGCCCCTTGACCCTGCCTGCCTTTCTTCCAACTATCCTCCATTACGTGGCCTGTGAGCTACAAATGGCATTTCTATTTTTAAGTGATTGAAACAGTTTTTAAAGAATCACATTTCCTGACATGTAAAAAATATATGGATTTCAAATTTCAACATCCATAAATAAGTCTTACTGAATAAAAGTCACATTCATTTTTGTGTCATCTATGGCTGCTTTTGTGCCACCAAAGCAGAGCTGAGAAATTGCAGCAGGGATTTTATAGTCTGCAGATCCTAAAAATTTGCTCTCTGGCCATGCACAGACAAATTGTGGGCTCTTCCTAGGGCACGCATTGTCTTCACTTTCAAGGAAGCCAAAAAATAAAATTCTTTATTGGGCCTCCAGAGGGAGACATTGAGGAGGGTCTTCAGTTAGGTTTGGTTTGTTTTGAGTCATATCAGACACTAATGATTTTATGTACAATTCACAATATTTCAAAATTTTAATCCTATATTCAAAGGTTGTGTAGCTCAAAGTAAAGTATGCATGGGAAACATGTATAACACTATGAAAAGCAGCTCAAGACTCAGATAATACACTAAGAGGACTGAAATTAGCTGCATTGCTGCTCAACAGATGGATAGGAAGAAGTGAGTTTGGGTTGTTATTGAGGGATGATTTGTAGAATGTCATGATCAAGTTTTGGAGGTTGAGAACTTAAAAGCCCATGAGAGCCTTTCCGTGTCTAGAATCAAGCTGATCTGGGTTCTAATCCTGGTTCTGCCCCTTAATACTTTGTGGTAGTAAACACTCACACAATTCCTTTCAGCCTATTTTTTCACATGGATAATATTCCATTCATTTAAATATATGGGCCATTTGGAACATAAGGTAATTTTCTCATTTCACACACAAAAAATTATAAAAACTCGAGTATGTTTTTAGGAAAGTAAATAAAATAGTTAAATGTCTACCTGTAATAGTTTATTTGGTTTTAGACATTTTAAATTGCATATACTAGATTCAAAAGTAGTATTTTATTCAATTCTCACTCTTTCAGAAATAATTTTATTCAGATTTTTTGTAAGTGGCATTATAATCAACTAGAGTAATTTTTTTAGTTATCTAACACAGTTTTCAGGAGCATATAATTTTACTTTCATTTTGTTGTTTGAGATACAGTACTTTTGAATCTGAATATGATGCTATCCCTGGAAATTTTATCCAGGTTACAGTTTCTCATTCACATACTGGTATGGCTCATGGTCCTTTACACATTTGTGATTTCTACAATCTAACTACTTGTTATATTGTTTTCTATTAATTAAAAAAAATTTTGTAGCAGAGCCCAAGAGTGCAAGAGCACCTAGTTTCAGGGGTCCCAAATACACCAGGTTTGGCCACTTGTGTCTGACAACATCCAAAGATGGAGAGAAGAGTCGTGGTAAAACCAGAAAGGAATTTATTTCAGTGAGGCCAATACCAGGAAGACAGCAGACTGACATCTCAAAGATTGTCTCCAAAGTGCTGAAAATACTTCCAGGTTTATCTAAGGAAAATGTGGGGAAAAGGTTGGTAGGTACATACAGGTGGGCAGTGCAGGTCAGGTCCATCATTGTCCTAGGGTCAATTGCTAGGCGTCTTCCTGGCTCTAGGCAGTCCTTATTGCTTGGGTTCCCATCACCTGGATGCTTTGCCTGAGTTAAGAGATAAGCTGGAAAGAAGAACTTAATCATTTAGAAAGTACAAACTGAGGTCAAAATGGAGTAGTTGAAGTCCTCTTTCATTTTGGGATAATTGTACAGTTGCACAGTTTTAAGAAATGATACAGAAGGATCCTGTGTCTCTTTACCCAGTTTCCTCCAAAATGGTAACATTTTGCAAAACTATAGTATAATATTATAATCAGAAAATTAACACTGATACAATCTGCTGAGCTTATTCAGATCTCCCAAGTTTTGCATGTACCCATGTGTGTTTGTATGTTTACCTCTGTACAGTTTTATTACACATTTAAGTTTGTGTGTCTACTGTCACTGTCTAACTACAGGACAGTTCTGTCACCACAAGAATCCTTCTGGTTGTTCTTTAATAGCCACGCCCACCTTCCACCACCCATTCCTAACCTCTGGCAACCAATAATCTACTCTCTATTTCCATAATTTTGTTACTTCAAGAATGTTACATAAATGGAATCATACATGTATAAACTTTTGGGGTTAGCTTTTTTTCACTCAGCATAATTCCCTTGAGATCCATCAAAACTATCATCTGTATCAACAGTTTGTTCCTTTTTACTGCTGAGTTGTACTGTATACTATGTATACTGTGGATTTGTCACAGTCTATTTAACCATTTACCCATTGAAGGACATCTGGGTCATTTCTAAAACTTAACTTTTATAAATAAATCTGCTATAAACATTCACAAACGTTTTTTGTCTAAAACAAGTCTCCATTTCTTTTGTGTGTTTTTTTCAAAAGATTTAGTCATTTATTTTAGAAAGAGAGAGAAAGAGAAAGAGAGCGAGCTCTCGTGAACATGAGTCGGAGGAGAGGCAGAGGAAGAAAGAAAAAGAGAGAGAAGCAGATTCCCTGCCAAGTGTTAAGTGGAGCCTGAGGCAGGGCTCAACCTCCACCCTGAGATCATGACCTGAGCAGAAATCAACAGTTGGCTGCTCAGCTGACTGAGCGACGCATCCCATCATTTCTTTTGTTTCTGAGCGACGCATCCCATCATTTCTTTTGTTTTTAAAATGATCTTTAGAAGGTCATCAACTCATGTTCAAGTCATGAACTCAAAATTCCAACATTTGCAATTTTGAGTTCATGACTCCGAGAATTTGTTTATTCACTCCTCAAATACTTCTTATTTTCTATGTGCTGGGCACTGTTCTAGGTGCAGAAATATGTAGATGAACAAGTACTTGTTTTCTTGGAGCTTACATTCTCATGAAAACTGACAGGCCAAATATATGTATATAACTATTATACAGTATAATTATAGTTATTAAAAGGGTTTTAAAGGATGCTACCTTTTGCTTGTTGTTGCTTATCCTATCAGTTGACTTGTGGCCATCAAAAACCAGCATTAATGGGATCTCTTCTGGCTTATGTGTCTTCTCTAATCAGTACTTTGTTATTCAAAATAAAGTCATTGAAAGAGTACCAGGTAATATGAAGGACTTTGTAAGGAGTTGAATGAAGTCAACTTCCTTTTTTTCTAAGGGATGCTTTGAGACAAAATATTGCCTTATATTTAGGCTCATGCTGTCTTGTCTTGCAATATACCATAGTACATCAAAGATTTAATGATGCTCTGGGGTATGACAGTGTGTGTATGTTGCTGTTGTCCTGTGTAAAGGCAAATTCCTTTTCATCTTATTTTCAGCGGTTTAGGTTTTAAAAGATTGTATTTGTTAAATCATGTTCCAGAGGCTGTATTAATCTGTTCCAGTGAAGATATCATCACCAGTAGGTTTAATTTAGTCTACTAGTTGTTTAAATTTACAGCAGGGTATTGTCATTTGCTTAATCCATCTTATTTCTGTATGGGCCCTATAAGTAAATTACAGGGATATGGTGACAACCACCTCTTTGCATCCTTTATGTATTTCATGGTGATGCCAATCTTTGTAATTCCTCTTGACATGAAGTTTTGCCTTTGATTTACATTCCTGGTCAGAGTGGGAACAGTTTCAGGAACTTCTACTTGGTCCTTCTTAACAAAATAGCTATTACTTCACTGGACAGGGAAGCCACATGAGGGTCCTGTCAATTTTGCATATACGCATCATATTTATGTACGCAGTGGCCAAAGAATTAACCATATCATCTCTGTGAGATGAACCTGGCGAAGGCTACAGATATCATCTGACCTTAATAAGCTCTCACTCTGAAAGAGAGGCCATAATGGTATTTTGGGGCCCTGGTTTCCATGTTGGCTCAGATGCTGCATTTAGTTGTATTCCAAGGATTTGGTTACTCTCCTTTTCTCAATTCCCAGATACTCTGGTAAGTGGCCACAAATCTTTTGGGAGAAAGATGGGGGAAATGAATATCATATATGCTTGAGTTGTCATGGCAGAGTACTTTCTTGACAACTAAGTGGCTTAGATATGAAAACTGATGTGGGATTGAAAATTTACATTGTGGCATCTGGTGTCAACTCTTGCGGTTTTTGTTTGTTTTTTGTTATATGCGTCAAGTAACACTCAAGTTGACTACTCATATTTTTGGCCCCAGAAATACCATTGTCTATTTGTTATTGCCACAGATTCCTGTGGGTTAAGCCACCTGGTTGTCACTGCAGACTTTCCCCCCATTATGTCCATCATGTGGCTTCTGTCATTCCAGAATCTCACCATCTCTATTTTACTACATGGTGGCATTATTTCCTGTCTACAATAGAGGCTATTGTTCTCTCACCAGTGATTTTTTTTCTAACTGAAGAAATGTATGATTGAAAGTTTTCGTAGGAAGAGAATATCCTCTGGGTCTTCCTGGGGAACACAGTCAAGTGGTAAGTTCTTTGGTGTCACATAAATCCATTCTAATATGCCCATCACCATTAGTCTTCTGAGTCCTTCCTCAATATTCTGCCAGGGCATTTCCAGCATCTCTGCTCTCTTTACTATGGTCCTGTCTAAACCTTAAGGAGCCATTGCAACAATATAGTAGGACCAGCTCAAAATGTCTTTACTAGGTTGTTAAACTCCAATTCATGGGTGACTTCTCCTAAATCAATATATTTTCCCTTAAACATCTCTTATTCCACCCTTCCTCGTTCAAGCATCCCCCCCTCCCTGATTTATTTATTTATTTGAGAGAGAGAGAGAACAGGGGAAGAGCAAAGGGAGAGGGAGGGAAGATAATCTCAAGCAGACTCACTGTGAGAATGGAGCCCAAGGTAGGGCTCGATCCCACAACTCTAAGATCATGACCTGAGCTGATATTAAGAGTGGAACTCTTTGACTGAGCCACCCACATGCCTCTCCTGGTTCAGGCATCTGAAGACTCATTCCCATAGGTGCTGTTTTCTTTTTTACCAGTACATCTTAGTCAGCTCCCACAAAACTTCTTGTGTAAACACTATTCTTCCCAGAGGAGGGACTATGTTTCTCTATTAGGGTTGTGTTGCAACTTGACCTTGGTTATTGGTTGGGAGTCAGCAGCAGGGGCTGGGAGGTCATCTTTTAAGAATCTCCTAAAAAAGATAAGCTGCTTTCTTTTAGCAAGAAGGAGAGAGATGTTTCCACTGGCCTGGAGAGTTCTGGAGTATTTGGCATCATCTACTGAAATATGCTCTTAGTTGTTTTCAGGGTCCCACTTTATCCCTCTCTGGACATCTCCTTTGGTCTTTTGTATACTCTGTTACCCTTCCAATGAAATCCTGGTCTTGTGATCTACTCTGCAGCTACAGAAGATAAGGGTGTCTTTAACAATGCCAGGGCATATCTGACTTTCCCAAGAAGCCTTGAGTTTATAGTGGGGTAACCTGAACCTAATCTTTTCTCCCCCCAAGACTTCTGAAACTGTTTATCATAGTCACCGAACTCTGCAAGCATTATGAGTACCAATGTTCCCATACCATTCAAAAACTATCGCTTCTACCCATGCCAAAGCATCACTCATCTGTGTTTCCTTTTTGTCCACCACTGGTGAAGAGGTTAGTTATTGTGATGTTACTGTATGGCAGGTATTATCCACCCCACGTTTGGTGTCCACTGTCAGCCTGAGACAAGAGTTTGGATGCAGGTTGCTTGTTTTAGGAAGTGATGCCATATAGTAGAATTGGGGGTCTTGAAGGAGGAGAGAAAGCCAATACAAGAGTACACTGTCAACTGTTACCTCTGTGGACAACGGACTCAGTACTGCTCTGAATCTTTGATGAACTTTGATGATGATGTGCCTCAGAATTGTCCTAAAAGGCACAGAGAGGAGCACTTAACCTACCAGCTCCTGAATCTCTGATGGTTAAGGATTGCTCCATGTAGTTATCTCCCTGTATTTGCATGTTTATACACATGCCCCATGGATTTCCACAGACATCTCAATCATAGCTCAGAGACGCGAGGGCAGAAAACAAGGATAAGAATTTCAGTGGAGGCAAGACACTATTGTATTTGCCATATATAAAGGTGGTTGTCACAGGAAAGATGGGGGATGAAGGTGGGCCAAGAGAATGTAAGGGGCAAGAGGTGCCCTTTTTGTCACTTTGTCCCTCCTTTTCCTCCCTCCTCATTTTAATTCTTTGTATGTGCAAGATAATATGTTGGCTATTTTGCACTGGCCTTCTAACTTTCAAATGGCTGAAGTTTCTATCACTAGATTCACAATGGTTGCTACAGGTTATAATAGTCAGCATTCAGTAGGAATGTTTGAGTGTATAGGGAAGGAGATCAAGGCATATCAAGAACAATGGCTTCCAAACATGATTGGGCAGATTGGGACCAGACTGTGAAACTGTTTTCACTTATCCTAGGAAAATGAGAAAAATAAGAAAAATAGGGACAATAGAGTGCATTGTTCATGAAGTGAAAAATGAACAATTTTAAAAGAACTGTACTGATCTTGAGATCACACCCTTAACTATTTTGGGATAGACATATCTGTTTTGAAAGAGGAAATGATGTAAGTAAATAGGGTTTTTTTTAAACTTTAAAACTAAAAAGTTTAAAAAAATTTTTAAAGTTTTTTTATACGATAAAATGGAAATTTGGTAATTTTTTACTTGTCCTTTAAAAAGGTACTGGTCTGCAGGATCCCTAATTTTTTATTTTATTATTTATTTTATTTTAAATTTAATTTAACAGTTTAAATTAAATTAAATTAAAATTTAATTCAATTAGCCAACACACAGTACATCATTAGTTTCAGATGTAGTGTTTAATTATAACATCTAGTGCTCATCACATCACATGCCTTCCTTAATGCCCATCACCCAGTTACCCCATCCACCACCCCCTCTAGCAATCCTCAGTTTGTTTCCTAGACTTAAGAGTCTCTCATGGTTTTTCTCCCTCTCTGATAATCTCCCCCTCAGTTTTCCTTTCCTTACCCCATGATCCTCTGTGCCATTTCCCATACTCCACAAATGAGTGAAACCATATGATAATTGTCTTTCTCTTCGACTTATTTTGTTCAGCATAATATTCCCCAGTTCCACCCATGTTGATATAAATGGTAAGTATAAATCCTTTCTGATGGCTGGGTAATATTCCATTGTATATATGTATATTGTATATTAGATATATGGAACACATCTTCTTTATCCATTGATCTGTTGAAGGGCATCTCTGCCCTTCCCACAGTCTGGCTATTGTAGACATTGCTGCTATGAACATTGGGGTACAGGTGGCCCTTTTTTTCACTACATCTGTATCTTTGGGGTAAATACCCAGTAGTGCAATTGTCGGGTCATAGAGTAACTCTATTTTTAATTTTAATTTTTTGAAGAATCTCCACACTTTTCCGAAGTGGCTATACCAACTTGCATTCCCACCAACAGTGTAAGAGGGTTGCCCTTTCTCCACATCCTTTTCAAGACTTTGTTGTTTACTGTCTTGTTAAGTTGTGCCATTCTAACTGATGTAAGGTGGTATCTCAATGTGGTTTTGATTTAAATTTCCCTGAAGGCTAATTACAATGAACATTTTTTCATGTATCTATTAGCAATTTGTATGTCTTCATTGGAGAAGTGTCTGTTCATGTCTTCTGCCCATCTTTTGACTTGATTGTCTGTTTTTTGGATGTTGAGTTTGAGAAGTTCTTTTTTTTTAGTGTTTTTTTTTTAAAGATTTTATTTATTTATTTGACAAACAGAGATCACAAGTATGCAGAGAGCAGGCAGAGAGAGAGGGGGAAGCAGGCTCCCTGCTGAGCAGAGAGCCCGATGTGGGGCTCGATCCCAGGACCCTGGGGTCATGAACTGAACCGAAGGCAGAGATTTTAACCCACTGAGCCACCAAGGTGCCCCGAGAAGTTCTTTATATATCTTGGACATCAGTCCTTTGTCTGTAGTGTCATTTGCAAATATCTTCTCCCATTCAGTAGGTTGCCTTCTAGTTTTGTAGACTATTTCCTTTGTTGTGCAGAAGTTTTTATCTTGATGGAGTCCTAATAGTTCATTTTTGCTTTTGTTTCCCTTGCCTTTGGAGACCCATCTAGCAATATATTGCTGTGGCAAGGTCAAAGAGGTTGCTGCCTGTGTTCCACTCTAGGATTTTGATAGATTTCTGTCTCATAGTTAGGTCTTTCTTCCATTTTGAGTTTAACTTTTTGTGTGGTGTAAGAAAAAGGTTCAATTTCATTCTTCTACATGTGGCTATCCAATTTTCCCAGAGCCATTTATTGAAGAGACTGTCCTTTATCCATTGTATAGTCTTCCCTGCTTTGCTGAAGATTAGTTGACCACAGAGCTAAGGGTCCATTTCTGAGTTCTCTATTCTGTTCCATTGATCTATGTGTCTGTTTTTGTGCCAGTACCGTGCTGTCTTGATTATTACAGCTTCGGAATAGAGTTTGAAATCTGGCATTGTAAAAACCTTGGTTTTCTTATTCAACATTCCTTTGTCTATTTGAGGTCTTTTCTGGTTCTATACAGATTTTAGGATTACTTGTTCTGCTCTGTGCAAAGTGCTGATGGTATTTTGATAGGGGTTTCATTGAGTGTGTAGATTGCTCTGGGTAGCATAGAGATTTTAACAATATTTATTCTTCCAATCCATGAGCATTGAATGCTTTTCCATTTATTTGTGTCTTCCTCAATTTCTTTCATAAGTCTTCTGTAGTTTTTAGAGTACAGATCCTTGACTACTTCGGTTAGGTTTATTCCTGGGTATCTTATGGTTTTTAGTGCAATTGTAAATGGGATTGATTCCTTAATTTTTCTTCCTTCTGTCTAATTTTTAGTGTATAACTGATTTCTGTGCATTGATTTTATATCCTGCCACATTGCTGAATTGCTCTATGAGTTCTAGCAATTTTGGGGTGGAGTCTTGGGTTTCCCACATAAAGTATCATGTCATCTGTGATGAGTGCGAGTTGACTTCTTCTTTGCTAATTTGAATGTCTTTTATTTCTTTTTGTTGTCTGATTGCTGAGGCTAGGACTTCTTGTACTATACTGAGCAGCAGAGGTGACAGTGGGCATCCCTGCTGTGTTCCTGATCTTAGGGGAGAAGCTCTCAGTTTTTCTCCATTGAGAATGATATTCTCTGTGGGCTTTTCATAGATGGCTTTTATGATACTGAAATATGTTCCCTCTATCCCTACACTGTGGAGAGTTTTAATCAAGAAAGGATGCTGTATTTTGTCAAATGCTTTTTCTGCATCTATTGAGAGGATCACATGGTTCTTGTCCTTTCTTTTATTAATGTGATCTGTCATGTTGAGTGATTTGTGAATGTTGAATCACCCTTGCAGCCCAGGAATAAATCTCACTTGGTAATGGTGAATAATCCTTTTAATGGGATGTTGGATTCTATTAGCTAGTATCTTGGTGAGTATTTTGGCATCCATGTTCATTAGGGATATTGGTCTGTAATTCTCTTTTTTGATGGGGTCTTTGATGTTGGGATGCTGGCCTCATAGAATGAGTTTGGAAGTTCTCCTTCCATTTGTATTATTATTTTTTAAAACAGCTTCAGTAGAATAGGTATTAATTCTTCTTTATATGTTTGGTAGAGTTCCCCTAGGAAGCCATCTGGCCCTAGACTCTTGTTTTTTGGGAGGTTTTTGATGCCTGCTTCAATGTCCTTCCTGGTTATGGGTCTATTCAAATTTTTTATTTCTTCCTGTTTCAGCTTTGGTAGTTTATGAATTTCTAGGAATGCATCCATTTCTTCCAGATTGCCTTATTTGTTGGCATGTAGCTTCTCATAATATTTTCTTAATATTGTTTGTATTTCCTTGGTGTTGGTCATGATCTCTCCTTTTTCATTCATGATTTTACTAATTTGGGTCCTTTCTCTTTTCTTTTTGATAAGTCTGGCTAGGGGTTTATCAATCTTATTTTATCTATTTATTTATTTATTCTTTCTTATTTATTCTTTTTATTATCTTATTTATTCTTTACAGGTAATACAATGTTATCATTTATTTATTTATTTTATTTATTCTTTCAAATCTTATTTATTCTTTCAAAGTACCAGCTTCTAGTTTTGTTAATCTGTTCTACTGTTCTGGTTTCTATTTCATTGATTTCTGCTCTAATCCTTATTATTTCTGTTCTCCTGCTTGGTTTAGGCTTTATTTGCTGTTCTTTCTCCAGCTCCTTATGATATGTTTAGCTTCTGTATTTGATATTTTTCTAATTTTTTGAGAGAGGCTTGTATTGTGATGCACTTCCCTCTTAGAACCGCCTTTGCTATATCCCAGAGGTTTTGAACAGTTGTGTTTCCATTTTCTTTAGTTTCCATGAATTTTTCAAAATTTTCTTTAATTTCCTGGTCGACCCATTCATTTCGTGTTTATGTTCCTTCCAAATTTCTTCTTGTGATTGAGTTCCAGTTTCAAAGCATTGTGGTCTGAAAATATGCATGAAATAATCCCAATCTTTTGGTATCAGTTGAGACCTGATTGTGACCCAGTATGTGATCTGTTCTGGGGAAAGTTCCATATGCACTCGAGAAGAATGTGTATTCTGTTGCATTATGATGTAATGCTCTGTATATATCCATGAAGTCCATCTGGTCCAGTGTATCATTCAAAGCCTTTGTTTCCTTCTTTTTCTTCTGCTTAGATGATCTGCCCATTGCTGTGAGTGGGGTGTTGAAGTCCCCTATTATTATTGTATTACTATCAATGTATTTCTTTAATTCGGTTATTAATTGGTTGATATAATTGGCTACTCCTGTAGGAGCTTGGTTGGCCAGAGGGAGCCATTTGGTTGTGGGCTTGGGTTGACCCCGACCCTCCCGGAGGAACTTACTTGCAAACCCTGGATACAGGGGCGGGCCAGCCAGATGGAGACATCCAATCAGTGGGGTGTGCATATATTTACTATGGTGAGTTGAAATCTCATTGGCCACCTGTGTGTGGGCGGGGCTCAACCACCTCTATAAAGGTTAGTCTGTGAGGCTGGGAGGGGGGAGAATAGTAGGAGGAGTAGCGATTAGCATAGCTGTTAGAATAGCCATTAGGATAGCCATTAGAATAGCCGTTAGGATAGCCGTTGGGATAGCTGTTAGGATAGCCGTCAGGATAGCCATTAGGGTAGTCGTCGGGAGCAGCGTCGTCATGGTCGTTGGGAGCATCGTGATCGTCGTGGTTGTCCTGGTCGTCGCAGCCTCCATGCCGCTGCGAGCGGCCTCGCGGGAGTGGCCTCTTCAGCGAGCGGCTAGCCAAGGCACCGCCGCAAGCGGCCTCGCCACCCGGAGCCGTGGCGCCACCGCGAGCGGCCTTGTGGCTCCGAGCTGCGGCACCGCTGCAAGCGGCCTTGCCGGAGTGGCCTCCTCGGTGAGTGGTCTCCTCCAGAGCGGCCTTGTCCGGAGCGGCCTCGTCTGGGGTGTGGCCTCCTCCGGAGAAGCCTTGTCCGGAGCGGCCTCATCCAGAGCGACCTCACCAGAACAGCGTCGTCTGGGGAGCGGCCTCATCGGGGTCGTCGTCATCGCCTCTTCATAAGAGAGGGCCCTGACTGGTCAGTTTGATTTTTGATGCTTGGTGCTAAATAAAGCTTTGCTTGACTTTCGCTTTGCATCGGTCTTGTTCCTTTGATCACGGACCCTAACACTCCCAAGTTAGGAGCATAAATATTTGTAATTGTTGATCTTCTTGTTGGGAAAACACTTTAAGTATGATTTAATGTCCCTCTTCATCTCTTAGTACAGTCTTTGGTTTAAAATTTAGTTTGTCTGATATGAGGATTGCTACCCCAGCTTTCTTTTGAGGTTTGTTTGCATGATAAATGGTTCTTCACCTCTTCACTTTCAGGCTGGAGGTGTCTAAAATGAGTCTCCTGTAGACAGCATATGGATGGGTATTGCTTTTTTATCCAATCTGGTACCCTGTGTCTTTTGATTGGATCATTTAGCCCATTTATATTCAGAGTAATTATTGAACGATATGAATTTAGTGCCATTGTATTACCTGTAAAGTCCCTGTTTCTGTAGATTGTCTCTGTTTCTTTCTGGTTTATGGTACTCTTGGGCTCTCTCTTTGCTTACAGGATCCCTCTTAGTATTTCTTGCAGAGATGGCTTGGTGTTCACATATTCTTTTAGTTTATGTCTGTCCTGGAAGCTCTTATCTCTCCTTCCATTCTGACTGACAGCTTTGCTGGATAAAGTATTGTTGGCTGCACATTTTTCTCACTTAGTACCCTGAATATATAATGCCAGCCCTTTCTGGCCTGCCAGTTCTCTTTGGATACTTCAGATGCCATTCTAATGTTCCTATCACTGTAGTTTAGGAACCTCTTGTCTTGATCTGCTTTCAGGATTTTCTCTTTATCTCTGAAATTTACAAGCTTCACTATTTTATGTTGGGATGTTCATCTATTTTTATTGACTTTGGGAGGGGTCCTCTCTATGTCTTGGACATGAGTTCCTGTTTCCTTCCCCAGATTAGGGAAGTTCTCAGATATGATTTGCTCAAATATACCTTCTGACCCACTCTTCTCCCTCAGCACACCAATAATTCTGATATTGTTTTGTTTTATGGCATTGCTGATATCTTAAAGCTTCCCCTCATAGTCCATTAGTTATTTTTCTCTCTTTTCCTCAGCTTCCTTCCTTTCCATCAACTTGTCTTCTATGTTACTTACACTCTTTTCTGCTTCATTTATCCTAGCTGTTAAAGCATCCAATTTAGACTGCATCTCAGAGCATTTTTAATTTTGGCCTGATTACATCTCACTTCTGCACTAAGGGATTCTCTAGTGTCTTTTATGCTTTTTTCAAGCCCAGCTTGTACCTTTATAATTGTCATCCTGAATTCCATTTCTGACATTTTACCTATATCCATATATATTATATCTGTGGCATAGAATATTCTTTCTGGTTCTTTCTTTTGTTGTGAATTCCTCCTTTTGCCCAGAGAAGAATGGATGAATGAGTGAGCACTATCAAAAATATCAGCCATGACCCAAGCAAAATGTACACTGGACAAGTCTGAAGAGTTCAAAACCAAAAAAGAAAAGAAAAAAAAAAGAGAAAAAGAAAAAGCAACAATGAAGGCAAAGAAAATAAAAGCGAGGGGAGAATCTAATCTCACAGGGTGGACAAAACAGGGTGATCCACATGGTCCTGAGTATATTTTGGTCTCTGTGTTAGAAGACACTAAATATAACATTGTAAAGAAAGCAAATATATATGTATATGGTGAAAGGAAACAAAAAATGAAGACTATATTTATAAAATGTAAATGTAAAAAGTGAAAGTTAAAAAAAATTAAAAACAAAGAGTTGCTAAAATAAGAAACTAGTTGAAAGGGGAAAAAAGAAAAAAAAAGAAATGGGAAATTTTAAACTGAAAGATAAACGAATCATGAGAAAAACCCCTCAAATTCTATATACTAGTTTCCCCTAGTGTATGAGTTTAACAGTCCTGTGTGGTCCATAAACTTGCTATTCACCTGTTCTTCTGGTTGATCTTTTGGGGGAGGGGCCTGCTGGGGTGATTCTCAGGTGTCTTTGCCTGGACAGAGTTGCCCTACCCCTGCGAAGGGACAGGGCTCAGTGTAAGCTGTTTTGGGTTGCTCTGTGTGCCTTTTATTTCCTGAAGGCTTTCTGGGCCTCTTTAGAGGATCAAAATAAAAATGGAGGCATCCTGATCTTCAGCACCGGAGCTGAAGATCATGGTCCATTCTCTTCAGTAAACTCTCAGGGATAAACAGTCTTCGCTTTCATGTGTGTCAAACTCTGCAGACTACTCTGGTGTGTACTCATACTGATCCTCCTGGGGGGAAGGTGGAGAGTCCCACATTTCTGAACTTTGTAGGGCCCTGGCACAGAGAACAGTTGCCTGATTCTGTGCACCTACTCTGCCCCTTCCAGTGGAAGGTGGAGGATCCCCATGTTCCTGTCCTTTGCAGAGTCCCCACATGGAAAGTGATCACCTGATGGGGCCATGGCTCAAAGCTATTATCAACAGAGCCCCCTCCCTGGCTTGCTGACTGTAATCAGTTTCCACACTCCAATTCTTGGGAATTCCACCAGCTCAGGGACCCCTGTTTGTTCTGTGACTCCAGGGATCCTAAGGTTCTGATTTTGCCCCTGGGGCTATATCACTTTCTGGTAGCCAGCTTACTGAGGCTTCCTCCCCTCACAATTTATCTTCCAATATCTCCTCTTAGATTCACTTCTCTGCACCTCCTACCTTACAAAAAGTGGTCACATTTCTGCTTGTAGAGTTCTTTTTTCTTACATCTCAGGTCGAATCTATGGATGTTCAGAATGATTTGATAGCTATCTAACTAAATTTAAGGGCTAGATGAAATGAGGTCCCCTACTCTTCCACCCTCTTGCATCGATGCAAGATCCCTAATTTTAACAACCCCTAATCTAGAGCACAGGGCCCCATCAGAGAGCAGACCTGGAATTGGTTCCCAGGGAAAGGGAGAACTGGATAACTAAAGGTTGCTCTAGTGACATCAGGGACTTGGGTATGAGAGAGATCCTGACCACCTTGTGCCCACGGCCAGCACTGGAGCCAGCATGGTAGAGGCACAAGAGAGGATGGACATAGACTAATTCTGATGGAGATAGAGAACCTTTCTTTTTCTCTTGCCTCACCAAGAAAGCTATCAAGTTGTTAGAAAAAAATCTCATTTCTTGGGGCGCCTGGGTGGCTCAGTGGGTTAAAGCCTCTCCCTTCGGCTCAGGTCATGATCTCATCATCCTGGGATCAAGCCCCGCATCAGGCTCTCTGCTCAGCAAGAAGCCTGCTTCCCTTCCTCTCTCTCTGCCTGCCTCTCTGCCTACTTGTGATCTCTGTCTGTCAAATAAATAAATAAACTCTTTAAAAAAATCTCATTTCTTATCTAGATGGGTGGCTGTTATTCAGCAAAAGACTCAGATAACTTAGAGAAATTGGTGTCTACCTACATTTCAGTACCAGCTGGCTTTGTGTTTGGGTGAAATGCCTAGCCCTCAGGACACTCAAGCTCTGAGGTCAAAGGCCAGTGTGTTGTAATATGAATAATAGTGAAGTTATTAATAGCTAAGTAATCAAAATGTTGAGACACACTTATGCACATAGAGGACTACATCAACTGTCCCATAAAAATTAGTTAGTTTGTTTACATTGAGCTTGAAGACTTTGTAGAGAAGAGAAATTCATACTGAGTGCTTCAGTTCCAGCTCCACCTCATTCTTACTGTAATTTCTAAGGAGGCACATTTTTCAGAAAAAATGGAAGGTATGGAAACAAAATGGAGAATTTGTGAAGATTAAAATATAAGTAATTTTTTAAAAAATGTCCTCCATATTTCTGAAGTGACTTTGTTAGTTTAAAGTATAAAATGTATTATGTATAAGTTGTTATGCTCAGAATTAGCACACATTGACTATATAAATTTCAAAACCACAGTTTATTCGGAAGTCACAAATTTTAACCATCTTTCAGATATTTAACATTTTTATTACATGGAATTACAGCTTACTAATCTTTAAATAAGCTAGACTTTCTTGTTTACTTTTAATTATTTAAATAATATGGATAATTTATTTTTTTCTGGCTTTGAAAAATTCCCAATTAAAAAGGTTTTCCTAAGGATTGCAAAAACAGTTGTTTTACTTTGGGGATTTCAGCATTCCTTACAATGTCAAGTAGGTTGATAAAGCTTTCATTTTCAGAAAGTAAACTGAAAAAAAAAAGAAGCTATCATGTAATTCTTTCCTCTATATTATTGAGTTTAACTTTTGACAAGTTTTGTCTAATACATCTCTTTTTTTAGGTATCACTATCAGTAGTTTCTCTTCCCTGAAGCTTTTAAAAAATTTTTTTCAGTAAGCTTCTGCAAACAGATCGGTCCAATTTTTCAATTTTAAAAAATTCTAGATCATCTGTCTTTATTTCCAAGTTATCTGTGAGTATTATAAACACCTCCCAGCTTTTTTCACACAAATCAAATGATGGAGAACTGCAAAGCAGATGGAAAGATGGTAACGAAGAGTATGTGACACACAAAAACTACAAGGCAGAAAGAACAAGTTCATCAGAGTCTCAGACTTCTCCTTAAATAACTCACATGAAAATGTTCTTAATTCAAAAGATACAGAAGTGTCTTCTCCAACATCAAATTCTTAGTTTTCTAACCTTGCCATTTGTAGCAGGCTCTTTTTTTTTTTTTAAAGATTTTATTTATTTGTTTGGCAGGGATCACAAATAAGCAGAGAAGCAGGCAGAGGGAGGGAGAAGCAGGCTCCCTTCTGAGCAGAGAACCCCATGCAGGGCTCGATCCCAGGACCCTGATATCATGACCAGAGCTGAAGGCAGAGGCTTAACCCACTGAGCCACCCAGTGCCCCCATTTGTAGCTGTGTTAATAACATAAAGTGTTTTTTGGATCCAACAGGAGAAATGCTACCAAATGATATTGTTCTCTTTATTAATTGTTGCCTTCTTGTTTGTAATTATAAATGAAGCTACACTTTGATCTTTGTAGGCAGAGATGCATCTTTCACTGCAATGTACAAGAATTGCACTGAACCGACACTGATAAACTATACTTTATAATAAAAAGAATTATTCATAATGGATACTTATGAGTTTTGTTTCTGTGAAGAGCACTAAGATTTTGATACTGAAAGTGGTTCTAGAGGAACAGAATTTTAAGAATGAGTTTTCTGAATTGGTTCTGGGGCCTATGGAATTGGCTCTCTAATCTGATTAGATTTAAAGATGCTAATGATTCTATTTCTAGCAGTAAAAGGAGTATAGCATAGTCCATGGTATAATCTGGCAATTGAAATATACAAAATAGCTCCTACTCCTAATCACCCACTTACAATAAATAAGAATCTGGGTGACTGTGTATATGATACTTTCAAATATTTTTGCCTAACTAATGAATATAATGAGATTGGCTGGTTGCTCCTATTGTCACTGGGCAAAATGGGAAAAGAAAAGGATGAGCTCAGGGATTTGAAGCTCAGCTCATGTGCCACATAAGTGATCTGAAAGCTTCTATGTGTACCCTGAAAGAGACATTATCTTCTGTAGCCAGAGCTGAAATTGCTGAAAGTCAAATCCAGGATCTCATCCTGCAACTGACTGAATTACAAGGAAAATTGAACTGCTAGCTTTGTCTACTGTTAAAGTGATGGTATTGATAGGGAAGGAATGGGATCCTAAAAGTTGGAATGGGGATATATGGGAAAGACTCTGATGAAGCTGGGGATAGTGAGCACTTAAATTCTAGCACTTAAATTCAAGTTTTCTTTCCCAGTGGAAGCAGCTTCCCTACTCCCAGTACAGGTGGCCTCTATACCCCCATCTGATGGGACTAAGGAACATGATTGGAAAATTAGTGACAAAGAAATTTTGGGAATAGGTTTGTGGATAGATCTATCTAAATGGACAAAACCATGAAGATATTTATATCCTATATGATTGCTTAACAAAGGGTAACCTCAGTAGAGGAGAGTTTTAACAATCAAGTGAATACCAGTCAGCTTTTTCTCAGCCACTCTTATCATTACCTAATAGGTTCATGAACAAAGAGGCTTGGTGGCCATGATAGAGGTTATGCATATACTTAGCAACATGGACTTTATGCTCACTGAGGCTGACCTGACTATGAGTCTGCTGAATGCCCAATCTGCCACCAGCAGAGACCAAAACTAAATCCCTAATATGGCACTGTTCTCTGGGGTGCTCTGTTGCTACCTGGGAAGGTTGATTACATTGGATGCTTCCATTATGGAAGGGGCAGAATTTTTATTCTTACTGGAATAGACACTTTAATCAGGATATGAATTTGCCTTCCCTGCATAAAATGCTTCTGCCAACTTTATCATCCATAGACTTACAGAATACTTATCCACTGTCATGGTATTCTACACAGAAGCATGACTTCTGATCAAGGAACTCAATTCATAGCAAATGAAGTGTGGCCATAGACTCATGCACATGGAATTCACTAGTCTTATATTCCCCATAATCCAGAAACCAAGAACAATGAAATAGCCTTTTGAAGACTCAGTTACAGCACCAGTTAGGTGGCAAAAACCTTTATAAATATTGACCAAAATAAAAACAGTAGAGCTTTTATGCGACACATTCATTAGTCATGAGCCAATGACATTAGAAATAAACCATAAAAAGGGAACTAACAAATCTTAACTACTTGGAAATAAGAAACAGAGTCTTAGATAACAACAGAATCAAAGAGGACTTTTAAAAAGAAATTACTATCTAGAAACTAAAGAAAGGAGAATTACTGAAATAGAAAACCAACAAAAAAAGCATAACAACAAATAAACTCACCAGTGAATTAAAAAAGAGAAAAACCATCTGAACATAATACTAAATGCCAAAAAGACATTGGATTAAATTTATCAGTCATTCTTAATATAAAGAGAAAGAAGAAAGCTCTTGAATATGAAATGACTAAAAATCAATAGCAAATATTATCCTAAAGTGAAAGACACTGAGACAATTTCAGTTATAATTAAAAACTAGAGAGAAGGTTGTCTACAAGCACCATTATTATTGTTATTTTGAAGGCGTTAGCAAATGTAGTAAAGTAAGAAAATGAAATAACAGGCATAAATATTGGAAAAGAATAGATAACATACTCTGTTCTTGCTACTAATAACATTGTATACCAAGAAAATCAGAATAAACTTGGGGAAAAAACTTACTAGAGTTAATAAACAAATTTCAATGGAAGATAATTATATTAAAAAAACAAAAAATTTTTACAACTCTAACAATACGCACCAACTAATGGAGATGGAAAGATTATATCATGTAAAATGATGTTAAAAGTGATAAAATTATTTAACAGTGAAGACATAGAATTTATATAAAGAGACCTAAAATACTTTACTAAAAGACATAAGATCTAATAAATGAAGAGGCACATTATATCCTATTTTGTTCCTCATGGATCTCTTTGCATTAATTTTATTAGAGTGTTATTTATCTAGATTATTGTGCTTTTTGGCACCTCTTAAAATTTTGTGCCTGAAGGGGTGCCTGGGTGGCTCAGTCAGCTAAGTGTCTGCCTTTGGCTCAGGTCACGATCTCAGGGTCCTGGGATGGGACCGTGTTGGGCTCCCTGATCAGTGAGGAGTCTGCTTCTCCTTCTCCCTCTTCCTCTCCCCACCCCCTTCGCTCATGCTCTCTCTCTCTCCCTCAAATAAATAAATAAAATCTTAAAAAAAAATTTAACTTTTGTGCCCGAAGCAAAAAAGACCCCTTGGTCTTAGCTCCGCCTATAATCCTGTGAAGTAGATATTATTCTAATCACACTACAGAAAAGGAAATTTCAGCTCAGGGATATTAGCTAACTTGTCGCAAGTTACAAAACTACTAAGTAGTAGAACAATAATTTAGATCTAGTTCTGTGTGACTTTATGCCACTGTATCATCTATGGAACACACAGGAAAAGTCCTTTAAAATTTGGGAAGTGTTATTTGGTATTACTTTAAAGCTTGTTTATACTCTCAATGTGTTTTGTTTAGAATTAAATGTTCTAATAATTTAGAGCCTCTCAGTTTCTTCGTATGGCATGGCATTGTGCTTCCATACATACTACCTGTTTGTTCTTCACAAGCCAATAAAACAAAATAGATATTTCTCCATTTATTGGATGAGGTTTCCCAGGAGTCAATGACTTATGTAATTCTATACTCACTTTTTTTTAAATTTCATTGTCATAACAGGCCAAAGGATTGGTAGAGTTATTATCGTCATGATATTTTTGGAGAAACTGGGGCCAGAGAAACAAAGTGTCTTGCTTGAGATCACAGAACTACAAATGGAGAGGGGGATTTGGAGGCAGGTCTCTCTGACTCCAGAGCCCAAGTGTTCATCCTCACCATCTACGTGGTGTTTGCTGAAGTCTTGGGCAGTGTGGCCAGAGGAGCTGGAAGAGGTGAATTCTGACTCCCGTTCACCTTGTCTGCCAGACAGATGAGAGGGTGAATGTGTGGCATGCTGGAGCTATAGGGAGCTGCCATGAACAGGGAGCAGTGTGTCTGTTTGGGGATTGTGGGGTAGAAAACCCATCCTGGCCATGCTAACCCCTGGCAGGAAACACTTTTGCTTATTCAGCCAGGCTGTGGGCAGAGGGAACTGTGTGGGGTACCCACTGCCATAAGCTAGAGATGATTTTTAAGGGCAGAGTGTAAATAGTGGCTTTGGCTACTTGAGTATGCACCTGGAGTGATGGGTCAGCTCCAGAATATTCTGGGATGATATACAGTCTCTCCAATCCTATTTTATTTTTTGGTTTTGGATGCTAATAATGGTGGAAGTGTCCATAGTTCTAGAGTGGGAAACCCTAGAGAGAAACTTAGTACATTAAATCAACAGTAAGATAATACTATAAGAGTTTGAGCCTTCATGGAGATCCATGTCAACCTATAATTCATAATCATAGAAACGCCTGACAAGTAGCAGGTCTGAGGATCTTCCTGTGAGTTAGTTATCTCTGGAAACTTCTCAGATGCAACTTGAAGCTGGAAACATTTATTCTCAGTTTGCATGGTATTATCATTACTCTGATCAAGAATCCCTCCACCAGGGAAGAGGAAAGAATGTGTCTTCTCTTTGTCCCCGTCTTTCAAGTTGTACGGTACATGAAGCTCCAGACCAGTAGAGTGCACTCCCACAAGTTGGCAAACCATCCAGTGGCTGACATGCCCCTTGGATCAAAGAGGAGTTACTTCATGAACACCCGCCCCAGTTTCATGAAGCTCAGCAATGTGATACAGTCTTTGGGTGCAGATCTAACTGGGGTTTGAAGAGAGAAATTATTACAACAGCCTCCTCTCTGGTCTCTGTGTCCACTTTTGCTCTCCCAAACTCATTCTACAAACCACAGCTAGAATGATCTTGGTCTACTTGGGTGCCTTTCCACTTTCCCTTAGGTAAAATCCAGTGGTTCTTTATAAACATTTCTAGCCTCATTTCTTACACCTCCCATCTTCCCATGCTATGGTTCAACAATTCTAAGCCATTTTCAAGACCCAAATTCACTGGCCTATCTCTTCTGGAGCCATGCACAAGTTAAATTTTCTGCCTAGGTTTTCTATTTCTTGATGCCTTTTACTTGACTAACTTCTTTTCAGCTCCCAGGTTAGATGTTATATTGTCTGGAAAATCTCTGTCCCCTAAGATGGGATGATGACCCTTCTCATGTGTTCCCACTCCTCCTCCCTTGCCCAGGCGTGGTAATGTATAATAATCATGCGTGTTGCTGACTGACAGCCCCCTTCCCCCCCACGCCCCCTGTAAACTATGTGTACTGTGGTCCTCCAAGTCACTGGTCTTCAAGGTCCTTGACCACCTCTTATCCAGTGCTTTACCTTATTTCTGCAGCTCACTCCTGCGTCGATCCCTTATGACTTTTTGCTCTGCATGGTAGGGACTCACCAGAGACTATTTGGTGAGTGAAATGTTTATTAAACAATTTGTTTTATAGCCCCCTCTTAATGTGTCATTCATGAAGTACCTATGGCCTTTGTTATGATGTGGACATGGACATCATTCTCAAAGATTCTGCTAGACCCGGGGTGGGACTCAAGAGTCTGCATTTTAACAGATTTCTAGGTGGCGCTTATGCACATTGAAGAGTGAGAACTAATGCTCTAGTTTTATTAATTATGGAGAAAAATCCTCTCCGTGTTTGTTGCCACCAACATAGCCAAACCCCCTGTCCAATAATCTCTCAGACAATGGATCTCCTTCATCTGTCAGCCTTCCCAGGATAATTTCTCCATTCTGTCTGATCCTCTCACCAGAGACCCCATTCTCCAAGGAGAAATCCTCTTATGTTTGGCCTGGTCCTGATTAGATAGTTCCCATGAGGTATGGGCGTGACCATGGAGAAATGGGCTTTGTTCTTCTACATAGAGGGTCTCCCTCAGTGGGAGCCGGTCTCTCTGCTAACATTCTTGACTCCCTCTTCAGGTTATTTCTCCGTGTGTGTGCTAAGCACTTTGTAAATGTGATAATGAGGGGTCCAATTTGCTGTGCTAACAGATAAAACAGGGGGGCTGAGCGGCAGAGTTCTCTGGGAGAGCAAATATCAGCCTATTGCTCATATTGCTCCCCCATTTCCCCCTGCCTCTGCTACCCACCCCTCAGCTTGAACTAATCAGGCCACTAGCACTTCATAATGAAGGCTAATAAATGCCTAATGGATAGTCTTGAACAAACAAACCTTAAGGGCTAGAGCAAAATCTGGGCTCCCCATCCCTGTACTTTTTGGGAATTAGGCCCCTGCTGGGAGCCAGGACAGGTGAAGTGACTCTGAAGCCTCTCAGACACTCGAGACCGGAGTCTGGGCCGTGGGAAACATATGACCATCCCTTTCTTTGCTCAGTCTTAGAGGATTTGCTGGTATAGTCAATGCTCCTGTATTGGCCAGACCTTAGCCTGGAGAGACAGAAAAACAGCTGCCCCCAGTGAGACCACCTCCCCCGCCCACCCCTGTGTCACCTGATAACAGGAGTTGGGAGAGGGCAGTGTCAGACTCCCCTGCGGCACTCTTTTGTGCTCTCAGAATAATTGAGTTTCAAAGAAGAGAACAGATGGATTGCATTTTCCTAACTTTTAGCTGGTTCCAATGTGCAAACAGTTAAGATCATAATGTTAACATTTTCTCGATGTTTTATGTGCATATAAAATATTCCTGAAGAATGTGCTTTTGAATGCAAAGTTTGATCCAATTACAATTTTATAGAGTTTATAAAAACATAAAAAGTATGTTTTCTGGGTGTCTGAGACCCTTTTGGCCTTTACAGTAAACTTGGAAGCTTGCAGGGAAACATAATTGCCACCATGTCAGAGAGGGCCCTATGGAGCTTAAAATGATGAGCCCATTATGTAAATATGGAAACATCCCATAGTCTCTTGGGGTGAATGAGATACTGATGAATGGAATTAAAAACAATCCTGTGGTCTTGGATCAAATTGGAAATGGTTGTTGTTTTCTGTCTTTGAAGAGCCGTTAAAAAAAAAAAAAGGAAAAGAATCTTGCAAACTTAACTTCTTGGTTTCGAAAACACAAGGTGGCTCTGTGCAAAATCAGGCAGCTTCCCATTCGTGGGGCAGAAGAAATAGCTCCAGAGCAAAAAGCACAGACCAGAAGACCCTTTTCCAGCATGAACTCTAGAGTTGGCAAAACGTGTAGGAAGCTCACACTTGAGGATGAAGTGTAAGGGGATGCTCCTGGGAAGGGAGACAGGCTCTTTCCAGTCTCATTGTCACTGTACCTGGGCAAATAACTCTAGCAATCTGAGCCTTGACACCTTGCTTGTAAAAAGAGAAGGCTGGGTTTGTGGATCTCTCTTTTGACTCTAAAATGCCGTGATTACTTACCACTCCCACCCCTGCCCCCAAACTAATTACAAGCTGTTGGGATACATGAGACAATCACCAGCAGCATGTCTGGAGGAGGTGTCCATTACAGTAAAAGATGTCTAAAACTGAGTCCCCAGTCAGAAGGCCTGGTTCTTGGAAAATAGAGTTGCATAACAATCCTGTGTCTGAGTCAATTTGCTTGCGTATTTTCTGGTTCCATATGTAAGTAGTTCATATTGTTACCAGACTGTTCTCATTCTGAGATGTTGATTAGGAAAAGCTCTTGATACATTAGTGAGAACATACACAGGATTGTAAAGAATAGTTTTGTTAAGCAAATGTGGACTGGATTTTGTCCCAGGGACTGATCCAGCTCCAGCAGCTTCCCTGTGGCATTCAGGTGTCTTACGAGGGTGAGAATTTTTCCATTGCACACATCTGGGGCAGGTTCCTGTGCTCTGGAGAAAACCAATATCATCTAATGAGAATTGCTCTCACTGTATGGATTTACATCTGTACCAATGATTAGTAATAGTTGCAGCTCTCAGAAAGAAATCTAGAGAATGTCTTGCTTTGTACATAAGGAAAATGTATGAAGTTCAGAGAGGTCAAGGGACTTGGGCAAAGTCAAATAGGCTCTCAACACACCTGTCATTTTGATATAATCCAGTTGGCATCTTCCATATTCTTATGGGATAATTTGAGGAACCCTATGTAGCTGGAACTAAATGAGGGAGGGAGAGTGTGAGTTTCAGAGGGCTGCCATAAGAAATTACCATAAACTTGGTGGCTTAAAACAATGGAAATTTATTCTCTCACAGTTCTGGAGGCCAGAAGTCTGAAATCAAGGTATCAGGCATGCCATGCTCCCTCTGAAGGCTCTAGGAAGGAATCCTTCCTTATCTCTTCCAGCAAGCATGGCCCCAAGCGTTCCTTGGCTGGCGCAATATAACCCAGCCTCTGCCTAGCTCCGTTTCCACATGGCCTTCTTCTCTGTCCCTGTGTGGGTATTACTTTCTTCTTATAAGGACACTAATCATTGGATTTAGGGACTACCCTAATCCAGTATAATCTCATTTTGATCCTTAACTCATTATATCAGCTTATTTCTGATAAGGTCACATTCTGAGTTCTGGGTCAATAGGAATTTTGGGGAACACTATTCAATCTATCATAGGTGAGTGATAGGAAAGGAAGTCAGAGAGAAGAGCAGGGTCCTAACTATTCTTGAGACATGCCAAGTGCATTCTCTCCTCACAGCTTTTGTTCTAGGTATCTTTCCCCAGACACAGTATGGTATGCTCCCTCACTTCCTTTGGATCATCCTCTTCCTCACTTCATTTAACCCTTCTTGATGTTGTGGGGTCTTACAGGCCACTTGTAAGAATTTTATTAGCTTTCATTCTCTGTGAGATGAGGAGTCCTTGGAGGATTTTGAGCAAAAGAGTCCCATGATCTCACATGATTTGTAAGATTCATTTTGGTTGGAAAATTCACTATAGGAGGTTAGGGTAAAAGGAAAGAGAGTGATGTGTGTTCTCTGTAGATGAGGGGAAAGACGCTCAGAGTCAGAAATGGTGGAAATGTAGGATGTAATCACAATTTGAATATATTTTGAAGGTATAGTTGGAGTTTTGGTCATTAAAGTTTGAGATGCCTATAGATACTCAAACGAAGACATTGATTAAGCAATTGGATTTTAAGTCTGGAATTGAGAAGAGAGGTATGCATTAGAGATAAATATTGGGAGTCCCATCAATTAGATGGTATTTAAAGCCATGCCACCTGAGGAGCTCACCTGAGGAGTAGAATGAAGATAAAGGAAAAAGAGATCTGAGGATTGTGTGTTGGGACTGTGCATCATTTGGAGGTTGGAAGGGTGAGGAGGATCCAGCAAAGGAAACAGATAAGTGGCCAGTGAGAGAGGTAGAGAACTAGAGAGAGTGGTGTCCTGAAATCCCAGTGGAGGGCAGTTTCAAAATGGAGGGAGTCATTCACTGTGTCAAGATTGCCTGAGAGGTCAAAGAGGATGAGGCCTCAGAACAGTGGGGTCCCTGCTGACCTTGAAGAGAGAGGTGTGATCAGGATAAAAGCAAGACTGAATGACTGCACCCCGGTCAGGTGGAAAATTACTGTGTTGGAATCTTCCCTTCCCACCCCAGGGGTGGATCCTGAGCCGCCTAGCCAATCAGCAATCTCACTGCACTTGCCAGGGACAGCTTGAGGGGTCATGTGACCTAAGGCTGTGCAACTAGACCAGAGGGGAAGTTGGCTGAGGGCATTAGGTGAAAATGTATACTCATGTTTAGAAAGGAGAAGCTGGAAGACAGATGCCCTTTTTCTTTTTCCGTCTCTGAAGATGACATATGGATGATGAGGAGAACACAGCCCTGCAGAGAAGGCTCCTTTTCCTTCTGAGCACAGAGAGGCTGACCAAACTCTCTTTTCACCTTCCAGACTACTCTAAGGATGGAGGCCAGAGCAGTGGGTGACCCAGGCCTGACAATTTTGTCCCCTAGGTTTCGGGCATCACTGCTCAGCTACCTTCCTAGCCTGACTGCAGCTTGCCTTCTCACATCTGTTCTTCTAGTCTCCTTCAGTCTCAAGTACCGAGCTTCTCCATGTCTTAGTTCACAGGCACTCCTTTCCTGCCTCTGCAGGAGTTGCTCCTTAAAATCTCTTTGCAGTTTAAGAAGCAGTTACTGAAGTTGGAGAAATCTGCCCTCCACGTTGAGACTAAAATGGAAGATTCTTAGGCCTCAAGGTGGCCCTAGGAGATTCATTCTGGAGCTGACAAGTTCATGCATGGGGCCTCAAATAATATCACATTGAAGGAGCAAGCCACTTCATTTTCTTCAGGCCTTTTGGTCTTCCAGGCAGACTCCCTGGGATCTTCTAACCAAAGTACTTCATAGGAAGCTAGAAAAGGAGTTCTTGGAAACATACAGAGGCCAACTACGTGGGGGTGAGCAAGAGGTAAGAGATTTTTGTTCCAAAGGGAGGAAGCCTAGTGGAGGATGCTTTCATTTAGCCTGTGATGACAAGATAAGGAATTAATAGGTTTAAGCTGCATCCAGGAACGCAGAGATAACAGTGGGCGATAAACCTCCCAACCAGATGGTGCTCTAGACCGTATGGGAGGATCTCTGGGCTCTAGTCCAGCTTCCTTCAGAGTTACAGGGCTTTCAGAGCACTCACAAGGCCAGAAGCCAGGGCCTTGGGAGTGGCTAGGAAGTGACAAAGCAAAATAGGGAGACCTGGAAAAGAAACACTTGCAATGAGGAAGGCTCTGTTCCAGCCTGGGGAAGCACAGGAGTTAGCTAGGACTGACCTCGTGCAGGAGATTTGCTTACTCCCTTTGGGAGATGAAAAATTTCCCAGCTTCTACACCAGGACTCCAGGATTTCCCAAAGCAAATTTTCAGTGAAGTGACACAATTTATTAGAAAAGAAGTCTGTGGAATTACCCCACCTGGTCTTGATAGTTATGAGATCAGTGGGAAGAAGAAAGATGGAGAGAGTTCCACTCTCTGAACCTGGACACGTGCAGCCTTCATTTCAGCTGTCTTAGGAGCAGAACTTGGCAAAACTGTGCACCTGTTCTCTAGAAGCAAGGATGGGGAGTCCATGCTGGACTGTTCAGTAATTTTAGGAAACAAATTCTGGCCACTTGTGGCACTCAGCCTTCTGATCCACTTTTCCTATCTAGAATGGGTCAGTTTTGCCTAAATGGCAGTTTTTGTCCTATCCTTCTTTGCACCCTGCCAAAAAAAAAAAAAAAAAAAAAAAAAAAAAAAAAAAAAAGAAAGAAAGAAAGGAAGGAAGGAAGGAAAAGAAAAGAAAAGACCAAACAAATGCAGGAAGTAGATTTGCAGGATGCATTTGGGCAGCGGTCAGCATCTCAAGAAGCTATCAAAGCAAATATCTTCATGGAACAGTGCAGATCTTGTTGGGGCCAGAGCGATTGACCAGAATTGTTTTTCACATGGTGTTCTGGAAGAGGGAAGCTCCTTACTCCAGATGCTCTTTCTTACTCTCTTGATACGATTCAGGCTCCCATTCCCCGACCATCAACCATCACCCCCAACTGAGTCTTCTTTCTTCATCACTGCTGTTCCCTCTTCATAATGCATCACCCTCCAGTTTGCAAGGGTGGAGAGGTGATGAGAATACAGAGGCATCTTCCTCTCCTGTCTCTCACCCCATCCAGTAACTCTTCTGAAGCCCACCCCCAAAACCCCCATGCTGAGCTCTGGAACACTAGAGTAATTTGAACCTGCATCTGTGGATAGCTTTGTCTGTGTTTACAGATAGAAGACAAGCTGCAAGAAACAGGATTGGATTTGTTATTTGTAAATCAAACCATCTGTGATCTCCTGTCTGTGGCTGCTTCCTTTGCAAATGCCAAATGTCACTTGTGGTTGGAGACACTTTTCTTCCCAGAAAGCTGTTTTCCCCTCGTGTAGCCAGCTTTCCTCCTGTGCCTCTTCCTCCACCAGCTGCTCCCCTGCAAGGTGTCAGTGTGCTGGGTCAGCCTGTGCATAGCCCCCAGCCTGGCTCCTGAAAGAATTCTCTAGCTTAGGATTCTTCCAGCATCTTTTGAAAGTCTGCTGAGCTGGAGTGGGAGTGAGGTATTGGACTGGATTAGACTAACTCCACCTCAGAGTCTTTCTTTCCCCTCCATGTTTTAGAAATCAACTTGAAGTTTATCTCCATGAAGTTCTAAACTAAGACCCACTTTGGAAAGAAAGAAAAAAAAAAGAAACACTTGGCCTAGTTTATTACTCCTTGGAGAGAGCATTAGTGAGTTTATATGTGTTTGGGGACAACTGCATTTCAAGTTGGTAGCATTTAAATTGTCATAAAAAAGAAACTCTTGCATTCAAGTTGGTCAGTACCAATCCTTTCCTTCTTTAGAAGCAAGTTTCTTGGGAACTGGGACATGGTCATGTTATCTAGGAAGTTCCATATGTAGATTTCCATTCAGCAAGTATCTGTTGAACAACTACTATGTACTCAGCTTCTGCTGTCAAAGAGCACTCAATGAATGAGGTAGAAGAAAACTGCATTGCCATGTAAAAAGATTTGTTATGTTCAGTTTATTAGTTATATTCCCTTGTTCTAGCCAAGGGCCAGTCGAAGCTTACAGGCAGACAACGCAATGTGAGTTCAGTGTAGGGAGTCATAGTAGGCTGGGGGTGATTGCAGAATGCTTCATGAAGAAGGCAAAGTTTAAACTGAGGCCCAAAGGAGTGATCCAATATTTATAACTAAAGGATGTGGAAAATGGGGCAGGTGGGGGAGAGGAAACCTGTGGTAAAATTTCAACAACTAGCTCCCCCAACTCTGCATGAAGAGAACTAATTCACAGTGTAGGCCAATTTCCATGGTGTAAATATACACACCAAGGCTAATGTTTTGATTGGTTTCTTCATTTAGGAAGTGACACTGGAGAAATTTTTTTTCCTTTAGTCCATTTAATTTATTCATTGTCTGCTATGTATTAAAGGCCATGGATTCAGGGGAGTTCTACAACTGAGTTAGGTACACGCAATATTCTTCAATGTTTCAAACACAGCAAACTTTTTCATTCTACTTTACCTTTTATTCACTAAAACAACTGTTTTTAGTTTTGCAGAAATTTTAAGAAATGTGTGGCCTGATAACCAGGAATTTCTTCTAGAATTTTTTGGTTTCAGTAAGTTCAAAATGTGGCTCTTAGTTATGGGAATGATGGTATGAGAAGATGGGGGAAGAAGTAGGGAAGTTGGAGGATTTCATGCAAGAAAGTAAGGGATGCTTTCCATTTTCATAACAGTCTCCATTTGCCAAGTCCACTCAACATTGTCACATCCTCATTTGACTTAACTTCTTAGCAGCATAGGCATTAATGACTCCTCTTCCTTTGTGGGTTTGAAACCCTCTTTGTGGGTTTGAAGCCCTCTATATTGTCCTGAAATGTCTTAGATCTTCAAAGATTTCCTCTAGGCCTTCTACTCTTCTTGACATATACTCTTTCACTAACCAGTCTCCTCCACATGAATGCTAGCTATAGGCAGATTAATATATACAACCCAGATATCTCTTTGGACCTTCAGACCCATAAATTGAAATGGCTACTTGCTATGACTTCGGAGGTCTTCAAAGTACCTCAAATTCAAGCCTCAAAACTAGCCTTGATAACTTAAGTTACAATGATTAGTCCCTCCTTTCTGCTGCCACAACATCTTGTTGCATTTATATGTACATATGTGATCACTACTATCAGCCTGGGAACATCTAGAGAAAGAAGCTTTATTTATGAATGAATCCTTAGCTCTGCCTCCAAAGTTTGGCATGGAGTAGATAGATAAAAGAATGAAGAAATGAAATAATTCTCTTCTGTCAGTGAAAGACCCTGCGATTTTGTGAAATTTCAAACATAAATAGCTAAGGACTGCATACTATTGGTTTCAATCTTCATTATTTTACTGAAATAATCAAAGTCACCAACAACCTCTATGTAGTGAAATTCTGTGGCTTCTTCTCTAGTCTCATCTTACGTGTCTCCTCATCATCATTCAATGTGATTTGTCCTTCCTCTTGGCATTTATAACATTGCATACTTCTGGTTTTCTGTCCACTGAATACTTCTTTTAAAAAAACTTTTTAATTTAATTTATTTCATCTTTATTTGGTATAATTGACAAATAGAAATGTTATATATTTAAGGTATGAGACTTGATGTTTTGATATATGTGTACAGTAATCTCCTCTTTTCCATGGGGAATATTGTCCAAGACCCTCAGTGGATGCTTAACACTATAAATAGTATATATATATATATATATATATATATATACAGTGTATTTTCCTATACATACATACCTATGATAAATTTTAATTTATAAATTAGGCACAGTAAGAGATTAACAACTAAAAATAAAATAGAACAATTATAGCAATAGATTCTAATAAAAGTTATGTGAATGTGGTCTCTCTCAAAATATCTTGTATCATTCTCACCCTTCTTGTGATGATGTGAGATGATAAGATGCCTATGTGATGAGATGAAGTAAGGTGAATGACGTAGGCATTGTGATATAGCCTTAAGCTATGATTAAGGTGGAGAGGGGTGAAAGGATGGAGAGGAGGCTATTCTACATTATGAAATAATCACCACAATCAAGCTAATTAACATATCCAGTACCTCATCTAGTTACTTTTTTGTGGGTGTTGAGATTTACTTAAGATCTACCCTTTTAGCAATTTCAAGTATACCAGTAATGTTAACTGGTCAGTTATGTTAACATGGTCAGTCATGATGCTGTACATTAGATCTCCAGGACTTATTCATCTGGGTAGCTGAAACTTTGCTCCCCTTGACCAACATCTCCCCATTTTCCCCACTCCTAACCCCTGTTAATCACCATTCTACTCTGTGTTTCTATGAGTTCAACAATTTTAGAAACCACAGATACTTCTTTTGACTCTTTCCTGGATCCTCTTCTCTTTGGCCTCTCAATCTTGGTTGGCCTCTAAATTCTACATTGTCATAAAACTGTAATCTAGGACTCACTGTCTTCTTTCTTCACATTTTTCTCCCAGGTGATCTTATTTAGTTCATGACTTTAATAATGACCTATTTAATGCTTTTTAATTTTTATCTCTGATGACTTTTTAAAGATCAGATTTACATTCTACTGCTTGCTTGATGACTCTATTAGAATGATAAATATCTCCAATGTAGCTTGGATAAAATGAAATTACTGATTTCCTACCTTCTTCCCATCTCCCATGTTTCTCTTAGTCTTCCCCAACTTAGTATGTGGCTTTACTGTTTATTAAGCCAAACCCCTAAGAAGGGGTCTTGATTTCCCTCTAATTTACCTCCCCATGTTCATAGTTTCATCTATAATACAGTGCTTTACACAGAGTAACCATCAAAAATATTTAATAAGTGAATATTTTATAACTTAATACATGGTTAAATGCATACCTAGTTTCAAACAATTAATAAATGGACTTTGGGAAAAAATGTTGTTGATAGTTTTTGGCCTTTTGGTTGCAGACATGGCTTATTTATTTACTTAGGGTTTCCTTTTTGATGTCTCATTCCTTGTCATGTTAGTCTTTCTATTTATCCTCTTGCGTGCCTATTTGTCAAGGAATGCTGGTTTCTTCCACAGGAGAATGGAATTATAAATTAAGATTTGGGTACTGCTAGAGCAGTTTTATTATTTCTAGGCCCTCTAAGTTGAAAAAGTAAGGAAATATTTATGTGTACACTAACCATTTTATATACACATATCTGTAAGTTTTTCTGTATGTAACCATGTGATCTATATTAAATGAAACAAGAATACATACTGATATCTCCAACTCCAGTCCATCACCACATGGATCATTTTAGCTTCCTCCCCTTGCTTATCTGTAATTCCTTCATCTACAATGAGAAACATGGCTTCCACCTCACACCATGCCTTTGCTTACCTGTTCAATTCCAGTATACATGTATAGCAATATCAGAATTCTTAACCCATACCCCTGTGGAAAACAACTTTATCAACTAGAGTACAGTGTTTATGTATGCTTGCTTTTGCCTATATGTTTACAGATCCTATTCATTTCCAAAGTTAGGTCAACAATATCTCTCCCCTTCCGTAAGACTGTTTTGTATGTTTTATTTTTTAATTTCAAGTTTTCATTTAAATTCAGCTAGTTAACAGATATGGTAGAATTGGTTCCAGGTGTAAAATTTAGTAATTCATCACTTAACCTATAACACCCAGTGTTCATCACAAGTGTTCTCCTTAATACCATCCCCCTGCACACCTCCCTCCATCAACCCTTAGTTTGTTCTCTATAGTTAAGAGTCTTTTATGGTTTGCTTCTCTCTCTCTCTTTTTTTTTCTCCTTCCTCTATATTCATCTGTTTTGGTTCTTAAATTCCACATATGAGTGAAATCATATGGTATTTGTCTTTCTCTGATTGATTAATTTCACTTAGCACTTATTTCACTGTAGCTTCATCCATGTTGTTGAAAATGTTTTGCACATTTTTTTTTAATTTTTAAATTTTTTTAAAAACATATAATGTATTTTTATCCCCAGGGGTACATGTCTGTGAATCTCCAGGTTTAGTCACTTCACAGCACTAACCATAGCACATACCCTCCCCAATGTCCATTACTCCACCCCCTTTTCCCGACCCCCCTCCCCCCAGCACCCCTCAGTTTGTTTTGTGAGATTAAGAGTCACTTATGGTTTGTCTCTCTCCTGATCCCATCTTGTTTCTTTTCTTCTTTTTCTACCCCCACCCCCATGTTGCATCTCCACTTCCTCATATCAGGGAGATCATATGATACTTGTCTTTCTCTGATTGACTTATTTCACTAAGCATGATACGCTCTAGTTCCATCCACGTCTTTGCAAATGGCAAGATTTCATTTCTTTTGATGGATGCATAGTATTCCATTGTGTATATATACCACATCTTCTTTATCCATTCATCTGTTGATGGACATCTAGGTTCTTTCCATAGTTTGGCTATTGTGGACATTGCTGCTATAAAAATTCGGGTGCACGTGCCCCTTCGGATCCCTACGTTTGTATCTAGGGTAAATACCCAGTAGTGCAATTGCTGGGTCATAGGGTAGTTCTATTTTCAACTTTTTGAGGAACCTCCACGCTGTTTTCCAGAGCGGTTGCACCAGCTTGCATTCCCACCAACAGTGTAGGAGGGTTCCCCTTTCTCCGCATCCTGGCCAGCATCTGTCATTTCCTGACTTGTTAATTTTAGCCATTCTGACTGGTGTGAGGTGATATCTCATTGTGGTTTT
>PISX010021258.1:0-35103 GCA_004024625.1 Mellivora capensis
AGAGAGAGAGAGGTTGTGGAGGGATTCCCTCCATTGAGTTAATTAACACATCCATTATCTCTCATATTTACCTTTTTTTAAAGTTCTGCTCTCAGCAAATTTCAATTAAACAATACAGTGTTAACTACTATAGTCACCATGTTATACATTTGGTTCTCAAACTTTATGTATCTTGTAACTGAAAGATTTAGACCCTTTTACCAACTTATCTCTATTCCCTCACACACCATTCCCTGAAAACTACTTTTCTTTCTATTTTTTTGAGTTCAACTTTTAAATTTTTTATTCGTTTCCACATTCAAGTGAAACCATGCAGTATATTGCTTCCTAACAAATGGTGCTAGAACAACTGAAAAAGAAAATGAACCTCCATCCCTATGTCATTCCAAACACAGAAATTCAAAATGGATCAGATGGGGAGCTTAGAACTGGTGCCAACCAGGGGAATTCAACCGTTTAATTAAAACAAAACAAAACAAATTTCCACTTCTGAACGACATGATGAAAGACAAGATTTAACCTCTTGTCTGAATCAGCAGAAACAACAAATAAAATATATGAAACAATAGTTTTGAAGGCATTGAACATTAGACTATTTATAATAAATAGTGTAAGAACAGTGATCCCTGAGAGAAGGGATTTGAACCAGATGAGCCCTAAGTTTGTCCTAGCTTAAGATCTTCAGGGTTTTCAAAGTGCAGCATAGAATGCGGGAACTCCTTCTGAATCCCACAGACTTTCTGAGTTGAGGAGACCAACGAGGATGCAGTTTATAGGATGTAGTACAGAAATGAAGAAACTATAGGGTTCAATATGCTGAACGTTATCAAATATCTACCTTGATTTCATTTTTCCCTCATTCAACAAATCCTCTTTATTTTCTTTCCTTCAAAAGGGTTTGATGACTCAACCTTGGGTTATTTATTCTTCTTCTTTGCAATGTTAATAAAGCTCACAATTTGTCAGTTGAAAATGGTTAGGGTGGGATTTAGTGTAAATCATTTTTCTTTAGGATAGCAAATGATTAATCTTGCACTGGCTACCACAAATACTCATGATAGTTAATCTTCAAGTATTTGGCCTTTCCTACATCATAGTATGGGTTCTTCATGATGTTCTGTCCTCAACCACAATGTAAGCAAAGTTATATGGCATTAACAACTGCTTTGTTTCACCCTCAAACTAACTGAAACTTAGCAATGGATGAAATACGTTTTACTGACAAAATTTAGAAAGTTTACACATCCTTTTACTACTTAGGCTGGAAACATCAGAAAGAATATGATAAACACCTACCCACTCTTTCCAGGCTACTTGTAGATTAAACAATGTCACATCTGTTTGTGAGTTAAAAGACTCACTCTATGCTATTGCATTTTTTAAAATATTTTATTTATTTATTTGACAGAGATCACAAGTAGGCAGAGAAGCAGGCAGAGAGAGAGGAGGAAGCAGGCTCTCCACTGAGCAGAGATCCAGGTGCGGGGCTCAATCCCAGGACCCCAGGATCACGACCCGAGCCGAAGGCAGAGGCCTATACCCACTGAGCCACCCAGGCGCCCCGATATGCTATTGCATTTTATCTTCATGTTTCCTACTCATATAAATAATATACATGTGATTACAGCTAAATTGTACTTTAATCGAGATTATTGTATTCATGCTATTTTATCTCTTTATAAAACAAACACTGTATTGTTTACATGTATCTCTTTAGATCATATGGGAAAAATGTTCACTATATGTGATAAGAAAAATTACTACTTTTTACAAAATATTAATGACTTGTATAAATCATGACTTTGACTATACAAAGTGCACTTTTATCCAGTGGACTTTTTATGATCCAGTGGAGAAGAGAGAACATTATGTCCATCCCCCTTAACCATATTCTATTAGTTTTAAATGTGCTATTAAGAGATTTATGACTAAAGAAATTAGGAAACAAACCAAAACTAGAAGACAAGGTGAAATGCAAATGCAACAGATAACAGAAAGAATTTATCAAGTGCAGGTCAGAGTTTAGCCACAAGGATATGGGGAACCAGCAAAAGGAGAGGCTCTGAGCGCCAAAACTGGGACAGTATTCCCTAAAAAAAAAACACTGGGTCATGCTGGGGCCTGAGATATGTGTCTGTTGATACTCTAAAGATTTGTCCTGAGTGTTCTAAACTATGAGTACTTCTCTGACAATTCTAACTAACCTCCAATCACAGAGGAGGCCTTCCAAAACCTCTTTGTATTTAAGCCCACAATGTCTGAGAGGGATTTTGGCTCACAGACTCCATTTGCGTCTCCATGAAATGAGTGTGCACTTATTTGAGTCCTTTGAAGCTTTGAAACCAGGTACACTTATCTCCTTGCTAATATGTCATCCTTAGCCATAGTTTTTCTCAAAATAAGCTACTTCATCCATATGAATATCTGTCGATGCAGGTAATGTCTCTCTTGATGAGGATCACAGCGAGTCTCTCCCTCAGCAGCCAGCATGTATCACCACACAATTTGATGATGTACAGAAAGGACAAATGGCCTGGAACCTGTGAATCATCCTAGTTTTCCAGAGAAAAAAATGTCATCATCAGTTCTTTCATCTCAAAGTCTTATCCTTGCTTGAGATAGCACTAAGTCAATAGGCGTTCCACATTGCTCATAGTGCGTTCCACATTGCTGATCTTCCTAGCCGCAGTAAATATATTTTTTAATGAATACTTTTTTAATTTCATCTCTAGCTTCTCCTTACCTTTTACTGAGTATCACTGACTACATATTTAATATTTATCATATGTTGAATGATTTGTTCTTTGTCCTTCTGAGTTTTTTGTACAAATAACTTCATTTCCAGTGAGTTCACTTTTTGTTTCAATTATAATCAATGCTCTGGCTTAAAACACTCTTTGTATCTGTTGATGAACATCTCAAAATGAAAGGCAAACTTAACAAAAAATTATAGTAACTGCTATGGCCTAAATGTTTGTGCTCTTCCCAACCCCCCAAATTACATGTTGGAATCCTAATGTCCAATGTGATGACATTAGGAGATGGGAGGTAATTAGGTCATGAGGACAAAGACTTCATAAATGGGATTAGCACCTTTATAAAAAGGGCTCCAAAGAGATCCTGTGCCTCTTCCACCATGTGAAGTCAGAATGAGAAGTCAGCAGTCTACAATCCAGAAACATGTCTTCACCAGAACCCAACAATGCTGGCATCTTGATCTTGGACTTTCAGACTCCAGAACTATGCAAAATTAATTTCTGTTGTTTATAAACTACCAAGTGTGTGATATTTTGTTACAGCAGCCGGAATGAACTAAAGCAATAATTTAGCCACAGTATGATGACAGGGACTAAAACATTCATAAGTCACTGCTCATGCCAACTGTCAGAGTAGCAAAATTGAGTCAATATTCTTTTTGTTTGCTTGTTTTGTTTTGTCTCTTTTTTAGAAGCTATTAAATAAATTTGATGTGCAACATTGTGTAAGTTTAAGGTGTAGAGTGCATTACTCTAATGCACTTATACATTATAATATGACTTCTCATGTAGTGATAGTTATGATATTACATAATTATAGTACAATATTATTATCTATATTCACTAAACTGTGTATTAGATCTCTATGGCCTATTTACTACCTGTTACAAGTTTGTACCCTTAAATACCAGCACTCTTATCACCTCCACCACCCATCCCTTGGTAACCACCACTTCACACTATTTTTTTTTAATTTTATTTATTTGACAGAGAGATCATAAGTAGGCAGAGAGTCAGGCAGAGAGAGAAGGGGAAGCAGGCTCCCCACTGAGCAGAGAGTCCCATGTGGGGCCCCATCACAGGACCCTGAGAACATGACCTGAGCTGAAGGCAGAGGCTTTAACCCACTGAGCCACCCAGGCACCCCTACACTATTTTTTTTTTTTACAGCTATACTTTTTCAGATTTCATATATAAGTAATATCATACATTACTTGTCTTTATCTGATTTATCTCAGTATAATGTACCCAAGGTCCATCAACGTTGTTGCAAATGGGAGAGTATCTATTTTTCTCATGTCTGAATAATATTCCACTGTGTATATGCACCACATCTTTTTTATCTATTCATCTCTTGATTGGCATTTGGATTATTTCCATATCTTGGCTATTATGAATAATGCTTCAATGAACAGGAGAGTACATGTATCTTCCTGGAAAACTGTTTTCACTCCCTTTGGTATATATCCCAGAAGTTGGATTGTATGGTAGACCCATAATTTTCTGAGGAAACCATTTTTTTTTTCCATAGTGGTTGGCCAATTTACACTCCAACAAACAATGTTTAAGGATTCCCTTTTCATCACAGCCTCTCCAACATCTATTGTTTTTTGTCTTCTTTGGCATGAAACAACAAATATTGGAGAGGCTGTGGAGAAAGGGGAACACTTACACTTTTGGTGGGAATGCAAGTTGGTACAACCACTTCGAAAAGCAGTGTGGAAGTTCCTCAAAAAGTTAAAAGTAGAGCTACCCTATGACCCAGGAATTTCACTACTGGGCATTTACCCCAAAGGTACATATGTAGTGAAAAGAAGAGGCATGTGCACACCAATGTTCATAGCAGTAATATTCACAATAGCCAAACTGTGGAAGGAGCTGAGATGCCCTTCAACAGACAAATGTATAAAGGAGATGTGGTCCATATATACAATGGAATATTACTAAGCCATCAGAAAGGATGAATTCTGCATTTTTGCATCAACATGGATGGGACTGGAGGAGATTATGCTAATTGAAATTAGTTAAGCAGAGAAAGTCAATTATCATATGGTTTCACTTATTTGTGGAATATAAGGAATAGCATGGAGGATATTAGGGGAAAGAAGAGAAAAATGAAGGGGGATATATCAGAGGAGGAGATGAACCATGAGAGACTATGGACCCTAAGAAACAAGCTGAGGGTTTTAGAAGGAAGGGGATTGGGGGGGTGGGTTAGCCTGGTGATGGGTATTAAGGAGGCACATACTGTATGGAGCACTGGGTGTTATATGCAAACAAAGAATCTTGGAACACTACATCTAAAACTAATGATGGACTGTTTGGTGTTGTTCTTGACAATCATTCTAGCAGGTGTGAGATGATATCTTATTGTGGTTTTGATTGGCATTTCCCTGATGATAAGTGATGTCGAGCATCTGGCCATCTCATGTCCTCTTTGGAGAAATATCTACCTAGTCCTTTTGTCCATTTTATAATCAGATAGTTTGGGTTGTTTTTTGTTTGTTTTTTTGTTTATTATTGAGCTGACTGAGTTTTTTTTAATATATTTTAGATATATCTGATATGTGGTTTGCAAAAATTGTTTTCTCACTCTGTAGGTTGTCTTTTTACTTTGTTAATCATTTCTTTTGCTATACAGAAGCTTTTGAGTTCAATGTAGTCCCATTTGCTCATTTTTTTCTTTTGTTGTTTGTGTATTTGGGGTCATACCTCAAAAAATATTGATAAAACTAATATTGCTGAACTTCCTCCCTATATTTTCTTCTAGGAGTTTTGTGGTATCAGGTCTTATGTTTAAGTCTATGATCCATTTTGAGTTAATTTTTGTGAGTGGTGTGAGATATCTGCCCAATTTCATCATTCTGCATGTGTTTCTCCAGTTTTCCCACTACCATTTGTGGAAGAGACTTTCCATTCCCCATTGGGTGTTCTTGGCTCTCTTGTCAAATATTAGTTGACCGTATATGACAGGATTTAATTCTGGGCTCTCTATTCCATTCCATTGGTCAATATGCCTATTTTTATACCACTAACATACTGTTTTTACTACTATGGTTGGGGTAGTATAGTTTGAAATCCAGAAGCATGATACCACTGGCTTTGTTCTTTTTCACAGGATTGGTTTGATTATTTTAGGTCTTTTGTGGTTCCACATATTTTTATAGGATTGTTTCTTCTATTTTATGAAGAATGCCTATGGTATTTGATGGGGACTGTGTTGAATCTGTAGATGACTCTTTTTAATAATATTAATTCTGATCCGTGGACACAAGGTATCTTTTCATTTGCTTGTGTCTTTTATTTCTTTCAGCAAGCTTTTATAACTTTCATTTCATACATCTTTCATTTCCTTGGTTAAATTTATTTATTTTATTGTTTTTAATACTATTGTGAATGAGATGGTGTTCTTTATTTCTTTTTTCAGATGCTTCATCATTAGTGTAAAGGAATGCAGTTGATTTCTTTATGTTGATTTTGGAGTCACTATTCTTTTGGACATAAGTTTAAGATGATATACATAAAGCACAGAATTGTAGGCAGTTGCTTTCTGTCTGTCCCTTCCACCAGATTGTGAGTCATGTGAGGGCAGAATCCATGTTTAATGTTCAGTATGTTCCATCATAACTGTTCCATAATAATAATCCCTAGGATATATTTTTTGAACTTAACAGATCCATAGAAATGTCTGATTTCAAAGAGGAAAAACAGGAAAAATTCTTTAGAGTCATATTTATCTACTTGAGATTTAACAGCAAAATTATCTGAGAAAAATTGCTCAAGTTTATATTCCATCCTCTTCACAATGAATATATATTATTTGAGAAAGGTCAGAAGATTCTGATATAAATCCAGCTTGTGTTTTTTGTGGTTGCTTTTATTGAACTATAATTACAAAGGCAATGAAGAAATAAAGATACATCTATGCATGTACCTATATACATATTGTACATATGTATGTACATAAAATTACAGATAGACATATGATGTATATCTAGTACTAAGACTTATGATCTGGCCTTAAATCCAAACAAAATGTAAAATAGCCAATAAAAATAATATAAAACTTTTTTAATGTGTATAAAAATGATTTAATTAGAATAGAAAGGAACAAAAAGAAAGAACAGGCACTTTTCAAAGTATCACATAGGGTGCTGTGCCAGTTAAGGCACTAGGTTGGTGTTCTTATAAACAGAGACACTTCTGGGACCCCTGGGTGGCTCAGCTGGTTAAGCAGCTGCCTTCAGCTCAGGTCATGATCCTGGCATCCTGGGATCGAGTCCCACATCGGGTTCCTTGCTGGGCAGGAGCCCGCTTCTCCCTCTGCTTCTGCCTGCCACTCTGCCTGTGTTCACTCTCTCTCTCTGACAAATAAATAAATAAAATCTTAAAAAAAAAAAAACAGAGACACTTCTATGTTATAACCTTCAATATATTTAAATTAATGTATGGCAGGTGGTTTATAACAGTTTTCAGTAAAGACATGTTTTCATCTCATTAGAACATTTTAACAATCAAAAAATAAAACTAAAGTTCAACCTCTATTTTGTTTTAATTCTGTTGGCCCCAAAGATGGCCTTAAGTACAAAAAAACAAATGAGAGAATAAGTGTTTCCATAATTATTTTTTTAAATTATCAAGAAAATTATAAACCACGCCTCTCAAACAGACAAAATTGAATAAACGGATGTTACTTTATTCTCAGTCTTCATAAAAAAGATAATAGAAAATTGTAGTAATACACTCATCATTAAGTAAATATATGTATCTGGTTAAAATCTGTCCCTTCCCCCTTATCAACTGCATCAGTTCTCCACTGCTACATAGCATATTACTCAAAATGTAGTGGCTTAAAAATAACCAGCAATTCTTATCCCACAGTTCCAGCAGATCAGAAATGCAGGCATAGCTTAGCTAGATGGGCCTAGCCCAAGCTTTCTTATGCCCTGCAGTCACAACTGAGTTGGGCAGGGAGGTTTTAGGGAGCATTCAATTTCAAGTTCACTCACATGGTTGTTGCAGCCCTTGGTCCTCTCCCACTTGGTCTGCCCACAGCTCTGCCTCATGACTCACAGCTGGCTTCCCTGAAGCTGAAAGTGATTCGGGAGAAATTGAGAGTGCCCAAGCACTCCCAAGGTGGAAGCCACAATCTTTTATAAACCAATTGTGGAAGTGACATCCCCTCATTTCTGCTGTATCAGATTCACTAAGAAGCAACTCACTAAATCAGGCCTACACTAATTGCCTGTAAATTACACAAAGTGATTATGTGAGGATCATTAGATGTCATCTCAGAGACTGTCTATTTTAACAACCTTAAAAGGAATACAGCAAGCAACTTTGTTATTATCTTTAATTCATAATTCTGATGATCCCAGCAATTGAACCAGGTAGAGTTGTAAAGAGGAAAATCAAATGCCCATAAAGCATGCAGCAAATTAATCTATAAATCATGATAGAAAAATTATGGTCTCTGCCCAATCACTAGATTATTGGGATAGAAATTCCACTGAAAAAGATGACTTCACTGGGTATCTCACATGCCCCATGGAACTGTGGGAGCAGTCTAATAGACTTCAAGGTATGATTGGAATAACTATACCCTGGAATTCAGAATGACTGCACTCTGGCTTCAAGTCTGGTAATAAATTTTCTGGATACCAGGGCGCCTGGGTGGCTCAATCAGTTGAGTGTCTGCCTTTGGCTGAGGTCATGATCTCAGGGTCCTCAGTTGGAGTCCCGAGTGGGGCCTCCCTGCTCAGCGGGGAGTCATCTTCTCCCTCTCCTTTTACCTCTCCCCTTCCCCCTCTCCCCACTTGTGTTCACAGGCACTCTCTCAAATAAATAAATAATTTAAAAAATTGTTTCTCTGGGTACCAGCTTACCTATGTATAAATTTAATGCTTTAGAAAGTTTCCTGTGTCCTACCAGTGTTCAATAAATAATAATTTAAAGAAAAACTGAGTAACATTGATTTCACAAAGCACTCACCATTGTTTCTCTGCATTCATAATGTAAATCTAAAAGTCTCACTTGGGCTGCTTAAATTTCTAATACAACTAAAATCTCAAAGTTACTTTAATACTAAGCTTAGATTTTAAATATCAAGAAACTAGTAAAATGGTTTTGTTTGTCCATGAGAAGAAGGGGCCTATTAGTGTATGTAATTAGGCAAACTTATTTAAAAAAATAAAAACTGTAATTAAGTCCTGGTTCTGTTGGGGGGTGTATATGCATGTGTGCTTAATATTTTTTAGGGGTGGATAATTTTGGATTTACAGAAAGTTTGCAAAGATAATTTAGAGTTTCCATATACCCATTATCTAGTTTTCCTTAAGTAATGCCTTGCATAACCATGGCACATTTGTCAAAACTAAGAATTACATTGGCACATTACTATTAACTAAACTATAGATGTTATTCAGATTCTACCAGTTTTTCCACTAATGTCCGTTTTCTATTCCAGGATCCAATCCAGAATACCACATTACATTTAGTCATCTAGTCTCCTAGTCTCTAACCTGTGAGAGTTTCTCAGTCTTTCCTTGTTTTTCATAACCTTAACAATTTTGAGGAGTAGAGGTAGGTTATTTTGTAGACCATCCCTCAACATAGACTGTGTGATGGTTTTCTCATGATAAGGCTTAGGATATGGTTTGAGGGAAACACATCATAAGATGAGGTGACCTCATCATATCACATCAAGGTACATGGTACCTTGGTACCAAGGTACCAAGGTACATGGTATCTGCATAAATTATTACTGATGATGTTAATAGTTGTTTGTTCAATGGACAATAATTCAAAATGACATATCTGTCCATTCCTGTTATTATTATTAGAAGTTTGGGTATGATTCTTTAAGTAATGATTTATTTATTACAGAATTTTGACAGTGGTGGGAAAATCTCTCTAAGAAGAGGTCCTACAGCTGTGAAATATTCTCACACTGACACAGTTTCAAACTGGGGGCATGTAGAGTATGAAGTAAGAGTCTTCACTTTTATTGGCTATGTGTGGGTTGTTTGGTTTCTTGGCAGGCATGTTTTTGCATGGCGAATATTTCCCATGAATACTTTCTTGTTGTTCAGTGTTAAGGGGCTTCTGGTTCTAGTAGGTAACCAATAAATTAAGCAAAACAAATTAAATATCCCTTTATTTCATGCTTTGGTTATACACTTTTCAGAGGAAAGTGTTTGGGGCCTAAATTTTTACTTAATTAACTAAAATAAAGATTTTTATTTTGCTTGTTTTAAACTCTTAACAAGTTTGTAATTTCCTTTGAGGGTAGGGATTATCTTGTGTTTATTTATTTCTGCAGAGCTCTATAATGTGCTCAGCATAAAACAACTTCAAAGTAGAAAGAAAAAAACTCACAACTCTTTACTTCAGATTTTACTCATTCCTAAAAGTCTTATACAGTGTTTGCTAACAAATTAATACTATTAAAGTAAATCAGGAGATGGTATGGTGACCAAAAGGTGCTCCAATTTTTTAGTGATATTATACAACTTTTACATTAAATGCAAGTGGTTTTCATTTAATTGTATAGTAGTCTTCTTCGTATTTAATTTTCACTTCTCTACTAAACCCTCATACTGACTTTTAAGAAAAATCTAAGACTCTTTGTTCCTTCTGTCCCTTCAGTTGTCCACTGTGTGTTATGCCAAGAAACCATCCTGATAGGGTGAATCATAACAGTTCAGATATATTCATATATAATCTTAGCTACACAAAGTACCTCCTTGCATGTCTTTTCTTATTCTACTCCCCAGGCTCTGATCTTCATCACCATTGCATCAACCATGTACTGTAGCCATTTCTCCTTTTCTTCATTTGTCAAATCATTACTATATTCACCTTCATAAATCGTATCTGGATCTTGTCTCTATCTTATGGAAATAATTCCAATTATTTTGTGTGTCTCATAAAATTGAGTCCAGAAAATATGGCTCCAAACAAATATTTCAAGAAAAATACAACTTACCAGGAATCAAGAACATGGGAAAAATGTATATGATAAAAATATAAAGATTAGATAGCTAGATAGATAAGTAAATGGAATTTATGTGTAGGTATATTTCTGTATAATTTAAACTACTTTTTTCCTTGTGTGGCAATGAGGAGTAATAAGACTTTTACCCAGAAAGTGATATATTAGGATTTATATTTTAGGGACAGTTTTCAGACTACAGTGCACATAGAAGGGAGAAAAGGACAGATGGAAAATTTGGACAGAAGCCTATCTTAGTTAAGTCTAAGTAGGAGATGATAAGAGGATAGAGAGAAAAAGAGATAACCAGAAGCAGAATTAAAGGTCCTTGATGACTGATTAGAGAAGTAGGTGGAGAAGGTGGTAGAGCAGAGAATGACTGCAGTTTCTGGTTGGTATGGAAGAGTGGATGGGTTTTACTAATAAGCAAAATAGGAGATATTAGTGGAAGAATAGGTTAGGTTAGATGTGGGAGGAATGTATGATTAGTGATGAAGTACAGTATGAAGAACATGCTGATTTAGTTTTGTATTTGTTGTGGTTGAGGATCTAGTCAAACACTCAGAGAAGGTATATAATACGTAAGTTTTCAGACAAGATCTTGTGTATAAGATTTCTTTCTTTTTTTCCCTCCTATAGTATCTGGTATATTGTTATTTTAATAATTCTCCACTTTTGGTCACTGTGTCAGCAAGCTGAGGGTGTGAACAACAGGGTGTAGTGTTACTCTTGGGTACCACTGCTGACATAGTAATTGAGATGGATAGCCATGTAGTGGCTATTACTAACAGTTGCCATCACCATTGCAAGCATGTGTGGTTGGATCATTGAGTTCTGCAGATTGTCTAATCCTGGTGGATATCATTTGATATGTAAGTGGTTGCTGAAAGGCATTTAATAACCTTGAGAGGATGCAATGCACTAGGGAGGTTATTAATATAATAACTGTAAGGATAATAATAGCCAAGGTTAAAAAATTCCCCAGAGAAAAGATTCTCAGGAGATAAGATTTAAGTATAACAAATGTGTTACAATCAGATTTGGATCTTGCATTTCTAAGTCAACCTACATTTTTGAGATAATGTATAATTGGCTTTCAATGTTTTCCAGATTTATTTATATAACACAAGATAATATATTGGCAATAACATATACTCATGATTTCTTAGGACAGAATGAACATGAAGATATTTCAGGAAGTGGTATTTCAAGTGATCTTTCACTTAAACTAGGCCTCTCTATTATAAAAGTGATCAGGTATTTAATAAGAGAAGTTTCTATGGAAACAAAAGGGAAAAAAGATTAATAGCTGGAGTAAAATATAAACTCAGTATCTGAGTATGAAAAGCAGCCAGTTGAGAAAATGTCTAGATTTGAGTTCAAAGCATCTTTATATGGTGGAATAACAATAGCAGCTTCGATCTGATGGAGTTTCCTGATTTGCAGGTTGACTGTCTTTGACGATGTCACTGGATGTTCTGGAAAACTCCCAAGTGGCCCCTACAGCAACAAGCATGAGGGTTGTCCACACTGTTGTGATTTCTCGGAAGTTAACAGACAAATAACAAAACTTCAAAGCAAATGAACAGAACTAGAATTGAAAAAGGGTTTATTACAGTTTTCTATTGAAACAATTTTAATAGTCATTCCATTTTTATCAAAGATAATTATAATGAGACTAGTTTGTAAATATGTACAGTGTCATTAAATGTGGTCTGATTATCTACATTAATGTAGCAAGAATAGTGATTCTTTGGATATTCTCAATATGATATTCCAGTCCAAGCTTTGGATATTACCAATAAAGTAGCTCTGTAAAGCTAATCTTTGGTCTTTAAAATTGTCAGATAATAATGAATCTCAGATCAGACTTTTAAAAGTCTTTTTAGGTTGAGGAGCCAAGCTAAGAACTTGCCCAAATGTGTCCTGTTACAAAGTAAACAGATTATATTTGAACTCCTATAAATACCTATACTATCATAAAATAATATTTAATAAGAGTGTCTGAACTCTAGAGGGATCAGATAGGGAGAAAAAAATGTTTCAACCTTTGTTTTGCAAAGGTGGACTATGCCTAATTGCTGTAAGTTATAGGAAACTTAAAAAAAAAAGGAAAAAAGGGAATTCTTTAAATTTGGAGAATGAAACATTAAAGTATAAGTAATCTTTTAAACAAAGTCATAAAAAGTATAATCATCTTCATCAGTTCATTTAGTCCCATGTAATTAATTCTTGTTTTTCTTGATACTGAATTAGTGGTTATATGATCAATCAATTTTTCCATTAGGGTTCTATAAATTCTTACTTAGTTCAGTGTTATGATCTTCAAGGTATTAGAAACTGGTATTCCAGGGCAATATTCAGGATATTTTCCATAAATCTTTTTGAAGGTGCAGCATTTTTGCCTATAGCTGCTTGTCACTGCTTTCAGAGAAGAATAAAGGTAAAACAACAACTGTCTGTGAGTGACAAGTCTTAAAAAAAAATGAGACACTTGGGACTCTGAGAAACAAACGAGGGTTTTGGAGGGGAGGAAGGGTGGGGGTTGGGTGAGCCTGGTGGTTAGTATTATGGAGGGTATGTATTGCAAGGAGCACTGGGTGTGGTGCATAAACAATGAATTTTGGAACACTGAAAAGAAATAAAATTTACTAAAATAAAAAAAGAAACAAACAAACAAAAAAAACAAACAAATAAGTCACAGGGGGAAAAAAAGATAAAAAAATAGCCATGCTTAAAGATGTGGTGAGAGTTCACTAAAAATATGATGCAATTGACAAGTCCATATGATTATTTTTATAATATATAATATTTAAAAATAATAACTGGCATTATGACTGGTAGTATAATACCAAGACATACCAGATTTCTAGGAGTTCCATATACTTTTGGGAATACGTATATTGATAATATATGCTCATATAAATTTGATGATGTTTTCCACTGAATTTAACATGTCAAATAAGCTTAAATAAATTAATATTTCTCTTTTTATAAGGAGACAGAGCAAATCTTTGAGCTCTTGCAGGGAGCCTTTAGAATATTCCAAAGTTATTTAGGTAAAAAAGATTTCATTTAGAATTTGCTTCTGGGAAGTTTGTGAAAAATGACAAAAGATGCTTTTGTTTTTCTTGCCTTAGGAGACATTTCTAGAAAAATGCTGCTAGGGCCAATGTCAGTTTGTTCTCTCTATTTATAGGTATAATTCTTCTTTTAATTTGTTTATTCATTTGTTTTTTTGTTTTGTTTTTTTTTAGACTCCACATATGAGTGAAATCACATGGTATTTGTCTTTTCAGTCTGATTTATTTTGCTTAGAATAATACCTTCTAGGTCTATCCATTTTGTCACAAATGGCATAATTTTATCCTTTTCGTGATTGTATAATATTCCAAAATATAACATATCTTCCCTTTCATTTGTCTATTGACAGACACTTAGGTTGTTTCCATATCTTGATTACTATAAATAATACTGTAATAAATAAATGGGTGCATATATATTTTCAAGTTAGGTTTTCTTTTTCTTTGAGTAAATACCCAGTAAAGAAATTGTTGGATCATATGATATTTCTATTTTTTAATTTTTTGAGGAACCTCCATACTATTTTCCACAGTAGATGTATCAATTTATATTCCCACCAAAGTGTATGAGAATGGTTGCCAGAGGGGAAGGGGTAGAGGGCATGGGCAAAATGGGTGAAGAGGAGTGGGAAATATAGGCTTCCAGTTATGGAATGAATAAGCCATGAGAACAAAAGACACAGCATAAGGAATATAGTCAATGATACTGTAATAGTGTTGCATGGTGTTAAACGGTAGCTACACTTGTGGTAAGCAGAGCATAATGAATAAACATGTGAAACACTTGTACACTTGAAACTATGTAACATTGTGTGTCAACTATACTAAAAAAAAAAAAGAAAAGTCAAAAGATGTAAAATACTTGATCAAAAAGGATCACAAATCACTGTAAAACAACACTTAATTATCCATTTAGCCAAATTGAACAAAGATCTCAAAGGCAACAAAAATAAGTTCTATAGGCCTAAAAAAAGAAAGTTTTTTAAATACTATAAATTCTTAGTTTTTCTAGGTAATCAAAGACCTAATAAAGACAATGTGAAAAAGAGAAAGTATTTTGATGAGATGTAGAATCTTGTTTCCTGGAAGATTACATTATAGATAAAGACAAATCTTTGAAAATTTTTTAATACTGGCAGACCAATAATCTAAGAAATTCTGTGATTTTTAGAGAGAAAATTAAACTCCAGTTTTATATTGGCACATTATTGATCTCATTTTAAAAACCTTTATAAATAAGTCATTTAATTTTAGCCACCTTTGGCCTCATAACATAAAATTTCTACAACACTTCTGCAATTTTCTATACATTTAAGTTTTATATTACCATTTTATCGTTCTTTTTCTGAAACAGCCAATTATTTCATTTTAGGACAGAATTACTCTCTTTTTTCCTTAACTAAAACATACCCTACACTCCATACATATTCTTCATATAAAAATAGACATCCCATTTTCTTCCCATACTTTGTATATAAAGTTTTTTCTCCTCACTTTTATTGTCTCTTAGGAGTTTTACTTCTACATATGATTATAAATTTGAACAACTGGTAATCTTTATTTTCCAGTGAAAATTAGAAAGCAGACAATTGTGAATTGTTTTGTATGTTAGCATCCTATAATAGGTTAGCAAATTATCACAAATATATAAGATTATAATTATTTTATAATTATAAGATTAAAATATTAAGATTAAAATATTTAAATATTTATATATTTAGATTAAATATATAAGATTAAAATATTTAAATATTTATATATATATATATATATTTTTTTTTTTTTTTAGAGAGAGAGAGAGTGTGTGGTGTATGTGCACAGGGTGGGGTGGGAAGGGGCAGACAGAGAGGGGGAGAGAATCTTAAGACATGGGGCTCAATATCATGACCCTGAGATCATGACCTGAGTTGAAATCAAGAGTTAGACACTTAATCATTGGAGCCTCCCAGGCACCCCTTTTCATAGTTTTCATAGTGCAGTTTTTAATGTGGCAAAGACATATTTATTAATAGACCGAAATATCCTTTGTCTCTCAATAAAAAAATTAAGAAGTCAAAGTAGATAAACAGGTTTAGCAATTAATGTTGCAGTATATTATCTTATCTGGAAATAATCTAAATATTAAATGAGTATCCATTATTTAGATTAACAGCATAAACTTCTATCACATTTATACCTATTTAAGTTAGTTTAAAAAAATAGCTTGTGTTACATATTAAGCAGTTAACCATCATTTTAAGTTCTTTCTTATTGACAAATTCTGTACCATAGAGATAACATGAGCTTATTTGACTAGTAATAAGTAGAAATAGTTATATTTTACATTATATTTAATGTTGAAAACACTGAAGACATACCTGTTTTTATAAATTCAAAAAACTTAAGCTAGTTTTAATTTATAAAAATGTATCTCCATATTATGTGAATTTGAAAAAAAAAGGCTGGTTTCTATATTTCTGAGCTTTAGGAATACTTAATTTGTGTAAGAGTTTATTTTTTTAAGCCAAGTAAATAGAACACTTTTAAAAATATGACATATACATAATATTCATATATACATACATACATACACACATATACATAAACATATGAACAGATACAGAGATGTTATAGCTTGCATTTTTAAATTTTAGCCATGTCTCACATACATATAAAATCTGGAAAGAACAGTTTGATCCAAATTGTGTTTCCGGAAGACAGACTAAGTTAAGGTTATTTGCTCAAATGGTCAAAATTTTTTTACTGAAGATTTTTTTAAAAGATTTTATTTATTTATTTTAAAAAAGAGAGACACAGCAAGAGAGGGAACATAAGCAGCGGGGATGGGAGGAGGAGAGACCTCCCACAGAGCAGGGAGCCTGATGTGAGGCTCAATCCCAGGATCCTGGGATCAGGACCTGAGCCAAAGGCAGACGTCTGCCCCAGATCAAACCCCACATAAGGCTCCCTGCTCAGTGGGGAGTCTGCTTCTCCATCTCCCTCTTCCACTCCCTTTGTGTGCTCTCTCTCTCTCTCTCAAATAAATAAATAAATCTAAAAAATAAAAGAAAGAAAGAAACTTAAACGCGTACCAATCAAAGAATGCATTCCGTGGTCTCCAAGAGGTCTGGAATCCTCTTTCAAGGGTGCCCCTTAATGTGAGGTATCTTATCTAGGTTAAAGTTACCCCAAAATGGCCACTACAAATTATACAAAGTTCACCCATTTTGCAACTAAGGCTCAAGATCCTGGTCTATAGTGTTTATATAGGAAGTCAGAATTTCTGAGGGAGATGAGAAAATTTTAGAACGCTGGAACTATTGTTGCCTTTAGGTTCCTTAAAATGACAAATAAATGGGGAGTACAGTGATTTAACTCTTGTCCCAAAACCCAGAGGATCCTGAGTTTTCTGTCCTTATGGACTGAAGTGTGACTTATCAAGAGCTTCAAAAAACATAATGCTGATATACACAAAGTCAGGGAATTCTAACTCTGACCTAAGAGAACCTGACCCTCTAACTGCAATTAGTGAGAAAGCAGTGAGTACAATGACTTCCATGGGTACAAGCACATGGTTGCTCATCAGCCTCAGAGTTATTGAAGGGGTCATCTTTGTATCCTACTTTTGACCCCAGAAACTGTCAAACATCTAAAAACACTAAAAATTAAAATCAGATCAGTAAAATAGTATTTACGAAGAGTTTATTGTGCACAAGTGTTTAAAAACTAGGAGACTTCAAACTAATCTGTATAAAAGCTCAGAGGTCTGACATTGCAGGATGGCTTGTAGAGTGAAAATGACAAAGTGTTTTAACCTTTACAATGATCGGTTATCACAATGGGGGTTTATATAAATCAGAGAATTGGTAAAAAGTGATCATTTTACACCATTTTGAGAAAATGGCCCAAGTTTCTTTTATGGTTATCAGAGCAATACATTTATAAGAAATAACTTAAATTTTGCTTGTGTTCATGAAATGAATTAGATTTAGTTTTGTTTACATGTTTTAAATGTTTTTGTCTAGTTAGGGGATTTTCAAGCCAAATATCCATTTATTTTAAACTACTATAAAATCTCAATGTTTAGTTAAATTTCAAAATATTTCAATAGTGATGACTTTTTCTTTTAGTGATGACTTGGAATTATGGTCTTTAAAAAGTTTTCAAAGAAAAGTATAATACTTCATATTCAGATTCATGTCTGAAAGAAGGAACAATGTATTAAATATTTCTGATAGGCTCAATGTTCTAACAATTAGCATTAGATGAAAGCACTGTCTTTGATAACCACTTGGGAAATGAGTATTATTTCTAAAGCAGTTTCCACATTAATAAAATTGACAAATATTTGAAGAACGTAGAAAAAAAGGAATCAGTTGACACATAACTCTTACGTAGTAAATATTTGTTGAATTAACAGATTTTTCCTCAGAGTACAAAGGTACATGATTGCCCTGATTAAATTATCACACATTCTGTTAAGCAGATTCAAAATTAGTAGGATATTTTCTTGAGATGTTATAGCAAAGTGGAAAAGAACACAGATTTTGGAGAAAAGAAGTCTATGAATCAAGTCAGTCCTCCAGTTCCTCTTAACTGCATGATGGTAAGTTCTTTAATCTCTAAACTTCAGGTTTTACTTCTGGGAAAATAATGGAGATTGTAGCAAGTTTCTTTTTGGTTGAAATCAAATACAGCCATTATTTAAAGCATTTAACACAGTAGTGGCCATGTAGTATAACTACTGTTATTTCTCAACAGTTGTTAATGGGTTTTCAAAGAAAATAATTAATAATGTAAGTATATCATAACATTGAACTACTACTGAACAATAATAGATAAGATTCACTTTATTTTGACAGAGAATAAATGATGCCTCATCATGGTTGCCTTTCTATGGCTAAGAAATCAAATGTGGCTTGCTTTACACATATTGAATTCCAGGGCCCCTTCTAAGGTCCTGGGGTCAGCATCAGATGCCTGAGTTACTCAGGAGAGTTAAGTTAGGTAAGAAGACACTTGTTGGAGGCAGCATAGGTCTAGTGATTTCTAGAACCTAGACTAAAGAAAGTGCCAGGTAGAATTAATTTTATGCATGCTGTTGGTGAGCATAGACAGAAAGTCCATGAAGAGGGGTAGGCAACATGAATCATTATTCTCAGCAAATGACCTTTCTTGCCAAAGGTAGACAGTAGGTGTGGTACTCATGCAAATGATGGAAAAGGATGAACTATTGCATTTTAATTTATATTTTAGTGCATAGGGGTGTTTCCATTCAACAAAAAGACAAGAGCCTTATTATTTCCTTGGCAGTTTTTTGTTTGTTTTTAACCCTGCTTACCTCCAAAATTAGATAAAATAGCAGAAAAAGAGGTGAGGTTCTTAGACAGGTTTAGGTAAGGGAAAAGCCTGTGAAAATTCTATGTGAAGTAGAACGGAAGAGCTGCCCTAACTGGAAAGAGTGTGATCCATGCCGTCAGAAACTGGACCAAAGATAAAGGTTATATAATGGCTATTTTCTTTTTATTTAATAAAAGTATGAATACATATACTTTTTTTGTTTTTAAGATTAAAGACTAGTAACATAGGAATTTTTCAAAATATTTAAGATTGTTCTATCATCTAGAAAATCTAAGACTTTCAGGCAAATAGGACTTAAGCCATCATCTTTTTCCCTTTCAACATGTTACTTTACTTTCGTTAAAGGATTTCTTTTTATATGGAACTCTATGAATTTGCGTGTCATCCTTGTGCAGGTGTCGTGCTAATCTCCACATTGTTCCAATTTTAGTATATGTGCTGCTACAGTGAGCACTTGTTAATGAATTTTTAAGACTGCATTAGTTAAAAATGGGGAAGGATTCAAATGGCGATAAATAATGGTGAGTAATAGTGCAACAGAGTGATATACAAAACATGTACTATTCATGAGAGAATGAAAACTGAACTGTGCCACTGTATGACAGCACAAGCACAGGGCAGCCTAACGTCAGTGGTGAAGCTTCATCAGGTCAGTCTCTCCTTGACCACAAATATTTAGTGCTTTTTAATCAGCTCAAAAAATTGAGTCTTATCACTCCTTGGGAATCCATGACAAAAAAGAGCTCTTTCCCAGTTTTTATAACTGAACATTTTAGGAGAAAGATGGAAACATGTTAGCCTTTTCGCCAAGGAATCAAGTGTTGTCTTTTTAAATGAACGAATGAATACATACATACATACATACATACATAAAAGGAAGGCTGGCTTAGGAAGGCTGACTGTTTAGTTCTTCCAGATATACATTCTCTCCCAGCAGCCTGGTAGTCAGCTGCAAGTAAAACAATCTGAAACTGTTCTCATTGTCATCATTTGACCCTTGTTTCTGAATTCAGTCCAGCATTTTTTGTATCACTGCTGAAGCACTATAAATTATACTTGCAGGAGCCCTTCAATGACCTGTTTGAAGAAACTGGTTATGGGGAGGGAGTCTAGTGTGGATTTTTGGCACCAGAACTTGGTACGCTGTGACTCAGTATACAGGAAATACAAAAGACTGCTTCTCTCCCTATGGTTTTAGAAAGAGGTCAAAACCCTTGTTAGGAAAAAATGAAAGAGATCCCCAAAATACAGGGAAAAACACATAGACTTACAAATAAATTTGGTCTCAAATTTCAAGGATATAGAAATATTCTTATTGTTTGAGTAACTATTACAGGGCAGTTTCCCTTAAACTACACAGCACATAAATGTGTTCCTAAAAATTCTCTGAGAACAGAATCCAACTGAGGAAATTCATCCCAAAGCAAAGCTACCAACTCATGTTTCTTCCAGTTTCTATGCTATATTCACCAAATATCCACCTCTAAGACAGCAACACACTCCTACCCTCCAGGACACTAAGGGAAACAGATAGATGAATAGAAATAAACAACAGTAAATCACATGCTGGATATTTACAAATTAAATGAGTTTAGTTTGTGAACATTACTAAACAACTTTTGAAATTAATAACTGTATTTTAAGAATTCTAAATATGGTAAATTCTACTAACAGTCTTGGTAAATTTTTGTGTCAGCTCTTAAGTCCCAGGTGAAAGAAGATATTGGATAGAATGAAACCTACTCTACTCAATCCAGGAACAAGTAAGCCATATAGAGGAAATGAAAACTACAAATAGATATAAAAACTCAATCTGTCTTTTGTCTTTTAACATTTACTGACTATTTTATCTCTTCACAAATGAAGAGTTATATTAATGTGTATCATCCAAGCCTGAAATGTTCAATGTCTAAAGATGCCAGCCAATGAATCAAAATCAGTAGTTCTCAGGAAGGGGACAAAATAAATGGATTCCTATAGGTACATCATAAGATGACTTCTGGGGAGAAAAAGAAACAAAATCAGTAGCCTAGAGTATGTTAGGGTGGTTAGATGGGAAATTGTGTCAAACTGAAAATCACAATGATTTACCAAAGATCCATAAATACATTCTCTTGGAATCTTTAATTAGTGGTGTGACTACTTAGGTGTTTGGGATTATTGAGCAATCTTATTTTGTAATTACTTGAAAACTACCATCTGTAGTTAAGAGTTCCCGTGGCTCTTTTCATGTTGTTACTCAGGAGAGTTAAGTTAGGTAAGAAGATACTTGTTGGAGGCAAGTATTTGCATTCTCTATTAAGAAAAACACTTCTCGGGACGCCTGGGTGGCTCAGTTGGTTAAGCGGCTGCCTTCAGCTCAGGTCATGATCCCAGCGTCCTGGGATCGAGTCCCACATCGGGCTCCTTGCTTGGCGGGGAGCCTGCTTCTCCCTCTGCCTCTGCCTGCCACTCTGTCTGCCTGTGCTCGCTCTCTCTCTGACAAATAAATAAATTTAAAAAAAATCTTATTAAAAAAAAAAAGAAAAGAAAAACACTTCTCTCCTTTTTATTAACGCCTGTTTCTGGAGTTATTTTGTTTGAAATATGGTCCCCTATTTCAAAATTGCACTCTACTGTGTTTCAGTTATGTTTTTACTTCTCTAAGGAGGACTGTCATTCAAATAGAAATGGACCCAGCCATAAATGTTCAAAGTTAAAAATTAAAATATGTGTTATGTTTTCCTCTGTAAGCATTTCTGTATTTTACAGATTTCTTATTATTTATCTAGCAATAATTCACATAAGATCAGAAGATTTGAGATACATTGTTTGAAGAATTAATGCTATGTTTAAAAATGGTCTTTTTTTTCCCAATATTTTCAATAGGAAATTAAATGTTCTTCATCCAGCATGTTTGTTTGTTCATGTTTTTGTTTGTTTTCCATTCCTCAAACATATTACTAAAAGAATTGAAACAATTTGCCAAATTCAGAGTGAAAATGACAATAAGCCATTTTCCTATCAATATATGGAGGAATTAGCAACAGTTAAGCCTTAATAAAGATTTTGTTGTTCTTTTTTAATGAGCTTTAAATTTTCAGATAATTGTAGAATTAGTTGTTCTAGATGTAAGTTGTAAGAATACAGAGAGAACCTTTCTATCCTTTACCCAATTTTCCCCAGTGGTAACAGCTTACACATCTGTAATATAATATCATAACCAGAATATTGACACTGATGCAATACACTAATCTTATCCATATATCTCCAGTTTTACTTGCACTCATTTGTGTGTGTGTGTGTGTTTGTATATACGAGTGTGTGCATTCAGTTCCATGCAATTTATCACATGTGTAAGTTTGTGTACCCACTACCACAGAATGGCTCTAACACCACAAGAATTCCTGGTAATTTCCTTTTATTACCCCCCACCTTCCAGCCCTTTACCACCTTCTATCCTCCCTAACTCCTGGCAAAAATTAATTTGTTCTCTATCTCTATAAGTTTGTCATTTCAAGAATGTTATATAAATGTAAACATACAGTATGTGTGGGAATGACTTCTTTTACTCCATATGATTCCTTTGAGACTCATCCAAGTTGTTATGTATACCAGTAAAATTTTTAAATATTAACACTACTAAGTAATATAAGACAAACATAATCATAATCTTATGATGATTATAAGAATCTTTGAATGGTCTATTTGGTGCTTCTCAATCACCTGGGAGCTTGTTAAACTAAAACCCAGCTAGTGGGCTCCACCCCTAGATCTCCTGATGCAATGGTCTGGAGAGGACCTGAGAATGCACATATCTGAAAGCTCCTCCTCAGTGAGACTAATGCTGACAACCTCACTTTGAATAACACTGCTTAAAATTTATAATTAAGAGCTCATTGTAATTCTAATTTGAAATATTGTTCTAAAATAATTCATTGTCATTTTTCTACACCCAAAGTTGTAGATCTAAGAGAGAAAGTAATATTCTCAGTCTTCTCAAGGGACCCTCCATTATTCCTAGGAGGAAACCAGACTTTCTAAATCAGACAACAAATAAACAAAAAGAAAACAGGCAGTTTACAAAAAAGGTTATACAAAGATTCTATAAAGTAAATAAACAAAAGTGTTTCTCAGTAGTAATCAAGGAAATACAAATTAAAGCAATGAGCCCATAAAATCTTTTTGGCAAATATTTCAGAATTTGATAACATGACACATTGGTAAGGGAATAGAAAAACACATAGCTATAATAGCTAATGGACACAACTACTTTAATGACCAACTTTTTATAATTTATTAACATTGAATATGCTTTATGACCCACTTACTATAATACCAGATATCTATGCTATAAGAGAACCAAATTCATGTTCAGGGTAGCATATTATAAGGGTTTTTTTTTGCAGTTTTCTGAAAAGCTAAAAATTCCTAAATGCCCATAAATAAATGAAAAACTAACAGCATTTACCAGTTTTAAGAAAATGTAATCACTCTCTATGTACAAAGGTGAAAATATTTGAAACAATGTGTATTGAAAAAAAAAGATAATACATATAGTCTTTTATGGTAGCATTCATATGCTACAAATAATAGCAAAAAATTATTAAGCACTTACTACATGTTTGGCACTATAATAAGTAAATTACATGCATTAACTAATTACTTTATTCCTCAAAACAGCTGTGTAAGTAGAGTACCATTAATAATATCTAACATTCTATTTGTGGATCCAGTCCAAGATGGCAACATAGGAGGCCGGAAGTCCCTTCCTCCTACAGACAAACCAAATGTATGGCTATACATTGAGCAATTTTCTCTGAAAGAAATCTAGAAACTGAGTGACTCCTATATATCAGATAAGCAAAAAAGCACCCACAAAGAAATGGGTAGAGAAAGCCAAGATACACTCACTATAAACTCCACCCCTGGCACAGAAACCATATAATCAGGAGGGAATTCCTAACTCCCAGTTTCTCCCTGAGAGAAAAGGACTTAGACCTCATATTCAACACCCTAACTTTTAAGACTCCATTCTGAGGGAGGGACCCCAAAACTTCTAGCTCTGAAAACCGATGGGACTTATATCCCCAAGGTCCACAAGACTATTGGATCCTATAGGAGAAAAAGGAACAGTTTTTAATGGGCTCTACTCTAAAGGACTCACCATGGCTATCTCCCCAGAGGTCTGTATAGGAGCAGGGGAAAAAAAAAAAAAGCCATGATTCAATCTTCCCAGTCTTTTCCTGAAAAAGGTCTATCTGCATACATTAAAAGCTACTTACTGAGAATAGGGCTTCTAATTTGGCACACATCTAGGAGCTGATTGCCATCCTCCCTGGAGACCAGGGGAGCCAGTGAACATTTCTGCCTTCTCCCTCTAGCCACACCAAATCACCAGCATCTCCCTAAAAGGAGCTTGTGCACACATCTGTACCCCAGCTTCAGTGGCTGCCATCTGAAGATTGGGATCCTGGATTGCCTGGTCCTGATAGCCACTGGGGCTTGCATTCAGAAGTTCAACAGGACTGTAGCAAACAAAGAATCAGTTCTTAATTGGCTGTCCTCCCAGAGCTCAGAGCAGAAAGAATAAACAGAAACACCCATCTCCCAGTCTTTCTCTGAAAGAAGTCTATTTGTATCCTTTCAAAGCTGTTGCCCATGGATCATGTTTCTAATTTAGCACACACATCTTAGGGCTGAATGACATCATCCCTAGAGACCAGGGAAGCCTCTGGACATCTCTGTCCTTTCCCTCTAACCCACTTCAAGTAGGCAGTATCTCACTAGAAAAAAAGCTTTTTCACACATCTGGTACCCCAGGTTTTCTAACTGCTGCCCAGGGCACAGGCCCCTGGATCACTTAGCTCTGGGAGCCAATATACATTCACAAATACCACAGGACTATAGCAAACAAAAAGAGCAGTTTTTAATGAACACAGGAGCACCCTGTACCCCTCCCATGGCATTACAACTGGGTCAGGCACAGGGAGAGCAGGAAAATGCCTCACTCCCAGTTTCTCCCAGGAAGGGACCTACCTACATACTTCTCTGCTGCTGTCTGAGGGTTCAACTTCTGATCAACTGGTGTTGAGGTAATAACTGTGATCCTCCCTTTTAGGACACTGATGAGTCTGGGCACACCCTCAAATACGGGGAGGCACCTAGAACAATGAAGGCAACCTGGGCATTCACAAGAGTTTAAGAGAAAATGAAAAGCTCAGGTCAGACTGATTGATGATACTGCTTCCACCCAAGACACTCTGTCAAGACTGGAAGAGTTGGCTACTTTATCTAATGAGCAGAAACCAACACAGCGTCAAGAAAAATAAAGAAATAGGGGACCATATTTCAAACAAAATAACTCCAGAAACAGGCGTTAATAAAAAGGAGAGAAGTATTTTTCTTAATAGAGAATGCAAATAACAACCATAATGCTCGCAGAGGTCAGAAGAACAATACATGAACAAGGTGAAAATTTCAAAGAAGAGATAGAAAATATGAAAAATGAAAAACTACTAAAAACACAGAGCTGAAGAATACAAAATTCTGAAAAATTTTGTGAATTGAAATTTTTGTGAACTGAAAAATTGTACTGAAAAATTCATTAGAGGGGTTCAGGTTCAATAGCAGATTAGATGAAACAGAAGAAAAAATCAGTGAGCCTGAAGTCAAAGCAGTGAAATTCATCTAATCTGAAAAGTGAAAATTTAAAAAAAGAATTTAAAACAATGAAGATAGCTTAAGGGACTTTTTAAACCATCCAGAGGACCAATATACATATTATAGAGGTCCTAGAAGGAGAACAAAGAAAGAAAGTGTCAGAAAGCTTATTCAAAGAAATAATGGCTGAAAATTTCTCTAAAAGTGGAGAAAGAAATAGACATCCAAACCAAAGAAGCCCAGAAAGCTTAAAAAAAAAAAAAAATCCAAAGAGACACACAATGAGACACATTGTAATTAAAGTGTCAAAAATTAAAGACTAAAAGAAAATCTTAAAAGCAACAAGTGTAAAACAACTTGTTACATAAGACTATCAGTAGGGTTTTTAGTAGAAACTTTGCAGGCCAGAAAGGAGTGAGTGATATAGTCAAAGTGCTGAAAAGAAAAAAAACAACCTCCAACTAAGAATACTCTACCTGGCCAAACTGCCCTTCAAAATTGAAGGAGAGGTAAAGCATTTTCTGGATAGGGACACCTGGGTGGCTCAGTTGGTTAAATCTCTGCCTTTGGCTCAGGTCATGATCTCAGTGTCCTTGGAACAAGTCCCACATTGGGGTCTTTGCTCAGCAGAGAGCCTGCTTCTCTCTCTGCCTGCCATTCTCTCTCTCTCTCTTTCTCTCTCTCCCTGGCAAATAAATAAAATATTTTTTTAAAAAATTTCCAGGTAAGAAAACCTGAGGAGTTCATCTACTAGACCAGTCTTACAAATAATGTTAAAGTGAGTGCTTCAAGCTGAAATGAAAGATGCTAACTGGTAACAGGAAAACACATACAAATATAAAACTTAGTGCTAAAGCTAAATGTAGTTAAATTCAGAATACTCTAATATTGTAATGATGGTGGGTAGATGACTTGTAACTCTAGTGTATACATGACAAAACAGAAAAATATGTAAAAATTAACAAAACTATAATAATTTGTGAATGGATATACAACTAAAAAGATGTAAATTGTGACATCAAAATATAAATTGTGCAACAGTATCCAACAGTACATTAAAAGGATTATTCACCAGGACCAGGTGGGATTGATTCCTGGAATACAAAGGTGGTTCAACATTCAGAAATCAATCAATGTTACAGAGCACATTAATAAAAGAAAAGACAAGAACTATACGATCCTCTCAATTGATGCAGAAAAAGCATTTGACAAAATACAGCACCCTTACCTGATTAAAACTCTTCAAAGTATAGGTATATGGGGACTATCTCAATATTATGAAAGCCATCTATGAAAAGCACACAGTGCACATAATTCTCAATGGGGAAAAACTGAGAGCTTTTCCCCTAAGGTTAGGAACATGACAGGGATACCCACTCTCACCATTATTGTTCAACATAGTACTAGAAATCCCAGCATCAGCAATCAAACAACAAAAAGAAATAAAAGGCATTCAAATTGGCAAAGAGGAAGTCAAACTCTCTCAGATGATGTGATATTTTATGTGGCAAACTCAAAAGACTCCACCCCCAAATTGCTAGAACTCATATAGCAATTTTGTCCTTCAACAGAAGAATGGATAAAGAAGATGTGGTTCATACATATAATGGAATATTACTCAGCCATCAGAAAGGATGAATACCTACCATTTGCATCAACATGGATGGAACGAGGAGATTATGTTAAGTGAAATAAGTCAGGCAGAGAAAGACAATTATCTTATGGTTTCATTCATATCTGAACATAAGGAATAGCACAGAGGACCATAGGGGGAAGGGAGGGAAAATTAAATGGGAAGAAATCAGAGAGGGAGAAAAACCATTAGAGACTCTGGACTCTGGAAACCATAGTGAGGGTTACATAAGGGAAGGGAGTAGGGGGATGGGGCAACCAGGTGATGGGTATTAAGGAGGGCACATGTTGTGATGAGAAGTGGGTGTTATATGCAACTAATGAACCATTGAACACTATATCAAAAACTAATGTACTGTATGTTGGCTAACTGAACATAATAAAACAATGTATATAAAATGTGGGCGAGGGTATAGCACTTTTATATACATCTGAAGTTAAATTTTTGTCAGCTTAAAATAGACTGTTACAGATATGATATTTTATGTAATCTCCATGATAACCACAAAAAAATGCTTACAATACATACACAAAAAAAGAGAAAGTAATAAAGGCATATCACTCCAGAAAATCACCAAATCAAAAAGGAAGAGAATAAAGGAGAAAGAAAAGAACAAAGGAATTAGAAAATAATCAGAAAACAATTAACAAAGGAGAAATAGTAAGCTCATAGCTATTAATAATTACTTTAAATGTAAACAGACTAAATTCTCCAATAGAAATACAATGGCGAGGTTAATTTGAAAAAATAAGACCCACCTGTGTGCTGTCTATAAGAGACTCACTTCACACACAGACTGAAACTGATGGTATGGAAAAATAAAATTGCATGCAAATGGAAGGCAAAAGAAAGCAGGAGAAGATATAAAAGACAATAGGGGAAACGAGAAAACGAAAGTCATTATATAATAATAAAAGGATTAATTTATCAAGAAGATATAATGTTTGTAAACATTTATGCATGCAACATAAGTATCTAAATATTAATGGATCTGAAGGAGACATAAGCAGCAATACCATAAAAATAGCAGATTTCACTATCTAATTTTCAACAACGGAGAGATCATCTAGACAGTAAATCAAGAAGGGAACACTAGACTTAAACTACACATTAGACCAGATGGACTTAACAGTCATTTATAGAACATTCTATCCAATAGCAAGAGAGGACACATTCTTTTCAAGTGCATATGCAATATTCTCCGTGACAGATCATATATTAGTCTTAATAAATTTAAGATTAAAATCATATCAAAAATATTTTTGACCACAATAGTATGAATCAATTAAGAGAAATCAATTAAGAGAAAACTGGAAAACTTACAAAAATATGATTAACAACATGCTCCTAACAGGCCAATGGGTCAAAGAAGAAATCAAAACAGAAATCAAAAACTATCTTGTGACAAATGAAAGTGGAAACACATATACTAATGTTTATAGGATATAGCAAAAATAGCTCTACAATGAAAATTTATAGTGTTATATGCCTAATTTAAGACAAAAGAAATATCTCAAATTAAATACCTTAACACCACAAGCAACTAGAAAAAGAAGAGATATCTCCTCATAACTGTTAGAATGAGTATCATCAAAAAGATAAGAAATAACATGTTGGTGAGGATGTGGAGAAAAAGGAACCCTTTTTGCACTGTTGGTAGATATGTAAACTGGTACAGTCACTATGGGAAACAGCTTGTAGGTTCCTCAGGAAATTAAAAATAGATCATATGATCTATCATTTGATCTAGCAATCCCATTTCTGGGTATATATATATCTAAATGAGATGAAAACAGGATCCCAAACAGATATCTGCACTCAGATATTTAGTAAGGCTTTATTCACAGCAGCCAAGATATGAAAACAATCTAAGTGTCTTTCAACAGATGAATGAAGAACATGCGATTGATATATATGTCTATCAATATACATACAATGGGATATTATTCAGCCATGAGAAAAGTCATCTGCTATTTGTAACAACATGGATATAATTTGAGGGCATTTTGCTAAATGAAATGTTAACAAGAAAGACAAATACTATACAGTTTCACATATATGTGGCCTCTGAAAACGTTGAACTTCTAGAAATGGAGACTAGAATGGTGGTTACTAGGGGTGGGGTTTAGGAAGGAGCAGAGAGGATGGTAAGAGAAAAGGGGAAATGTTGGCTAAAGAGTACAGATTTCCAGATATAAGATGAATAAATTCTGGATATCTGATGTTAAGCATAGTGACTATAGTTAACAATATTTTATTATAAGCTTGAAAGTAGCTAAGAGAGAAGATCTTAAATATTCTCAACACAAAAAAAATAAACTCTAATTATCTGCCATGATGCAGAAGTTAGCTAATGCTACACTGGTAATCGTCTTGCAGTATATAAGTGTGTCAATCACCATGTTACACACCTTAAACTTACAGGATTTATGTCTATTATATTTCAATAAAGCTGGAAAAAATCACTTAAAAACTCATTATATATGCCAGGCATTATTCAAAGTAATTTAATAATAGCAACAGCTAATACTTATTGAATGCTTATTGAGTCCCAGGTGCTATTGTAAGCACACTATGCAACCCTATGAGGTACATATTATTTGTTTTTTATCTATTTACCTTATAGAATACTAGGGAGTACCTAATCCTAGGAAGGACCTAGGAATCAAAGGAATCAATAGTAAAGCTGGGCATGTTAACAACAACAATTCAAGACTTTCTCTCTAGGTCACAATCATTAATTGATTCCACTTTAAGACATGGAAAGTTTGTCTCCCTAGCAAAGATCAGATTCACAGAGGAGAGTCTTCGTTAGTTCAGCTTGAGGTAGATGTCTACCCTAGGATCAATCAGCTCTGTCCAGAGTGGCAAAATCAACAGCTCATACATAGTCAACAGAGACCCATCTGCATGTTTTTGACTGATCTCTGGGATAGGTGAAGTTAGGAATAGGGCAGAAGAACAAGGTTAAAAGCCCAGAGCTCATTGCAGCTCTGATCTCTCTTACTCTTGTGAAGTTGCTGGTAGAGGCAAATAATGACTGGGAGCTATTGATTCAACTAACATTTTGAAAAGTTCCCTAATCAGCTAAGCTGTACCTGGCATTTTAATAATTTGCCTTTGTATAATGTGCTATGGTTTACAAAGATATTTTGCACAGACATTTCTTTTTTTTTCCTTGATCCTCAAAACAACCACAGAAATAGAGGTAGTACAGATAGTATTCTCCCCAACTTTTATAGAGGAAGAAACTCAAGCTGACAAAAAGCTTGACCCAAAGTCATATGTTTGGAAAGGGGAAGTAGAACTGGGACTCAGACCTCTGAGTTTTTAATCCCCATCCAGTCATCTTCCCATTAACACTGGATATGAATATTTAGTACTGGCTTGGGGAAGAAGTACTGAGCTGCTTTTTCATTGAGAAGGAAGAAGTTAATGTCCAAGGAGAATTTATTCAGAAACAAACAGAAAATTTATTCATGGGATTTAGCTAATAAATGATAGTGAGGAATAAAACATACTGTTATTCTAATTTAGGGAAGACTCACTCTATGAGGGATAAATAGAACGATTTTCTCTGATGATATGAAAATACTCCACACTCATATCAAGATGATGAACAGTGTTGTCAGAATGGCATTAGTCTGCAGAAGGAAATCAGTGGTGAAAAATATCAGGTTTAATTGTAACAGTCTTGCAGAAGATGCCCCTATAGGATTACTAAAAAGTGAATTCATTGCAGATCTCTTCTTTGCATCATCTGTGTCATGTAAGTCTTGAACTGGAATTACACAGCAAATGAAATTGTCAGGTCAGCGTCACACTTTCCTCCTCAGCCAAGTTAATTTTTCATTAGGAAATATTCCCAGGCTTTCCCCAAGAGGGTAAGGCACTGAAATAATGAGAATAAGAAATTGGCTAAGTATCTTTTGCTACAAAGAAAATAATTATTTCACCTTGTTTCCTGAATTTTCTTTTCAGGCAATTACATTAATGTTACCTCTACATATATCTGATAGAGTAAAAAGATAATTTTAGTAAAACAGAATACTGTCACTCTTGTGGTCTCTTGTTGCTGTGAAACGAAGGACAGTATTTTGCCTCTGCAGTGATCAAATCTAAATATTGAGACTTCAAAATTCAACATGCTTTTCACCAGTGATCCTGCAAATGGGTTCCAAAGATTTTATGTCAGCTAGCTGAATGATCAGTGGTCCAATTATGACTGTCATTCTCTGTGATAAATGTTGGATTGATTTAATTATATTAGCTCACTCTCATTTTGAAAGAAAACATTTTTTGTTTATGTGGTGCTAAAGGTTCTTTCATACCTCCAAGATATGGAAAAGGAAAAAAGCAAGTCACAGAACAATGTTTCACATTCACTGGTGTGCACTCAGTGTCTAGCACAGAGGACAAGATGGAGGAACAACAAACAGTTGAGAATTGTTGCATCTAGGGAAAGGAGGGGAAGGCAGGAGGAGTGGCAGATCAGAGAAGGGGGACATTCATGGTATTTTTTTCTAAATATTTCTGTGTGGTTTGAATCTTTTACAACAATAACATATTCATGTATGATTTCTGTGATTTTAAAAGGACAATAAAATAAAAGATTCATTCAGTCAATGAGAAATGGGTCTTTTTACTCACAATGTTGCTTAAAGGTTAATTTTTGTGAAATCAATTAATGGTTTAGTTTCTAAGGCTAATTTCTGTTTGGTGCCGTTACCCAGTAGCTCACTTCTCTAGGATATTTTAATCATTTTTAAATGTAGCTTTAAAAAGGTTACAAATATTAAAATATGTCTAATATACTTTGAGTTTTAACATTTGGCAACATTAAACAGAATCTGTCCAGAAATGAGACTATTGTACCACAAATTTAAAGATACTCTTACAACTTTTCATCTAATACTTTTTTCAAAGTGAAGAGGTTTAAAAAAATTGTTTTAAAATTTGGAGTTATGGAGCATCTGGGTGGCTCAGTGAGTTAAGCCTCTGCCTTCAGCTCAGGTCATGATCTCAGGGTCCTGGGATGGAGCCCCGCATCTGGCTCTCTGCTCAGCAGGGAGCCTGTTTCCCCCACTCTCTCTGCCTGCCTCTCTGCCTACTTGTGATCTCTCTCTCTGTCAAATAAATAAAAATCTTAAAAAAAATATTTTGGAGTTATTATGAGATAACATCTCTTTCCACAGCCATTTACCGAACTCTACAAGTAGTTTAAATCCTCAGTTTGGGTCCCTAATCATTTCTTTGGGTGGTGGTGTTTGTGTTTTTGTTTTTGTTTTCCTTTGTAGTTTAGTAATTACTATTGGAAGAGTTGTGTAACTACCTATTTGTTGAGAGGCACAGAGGGGGAAGAGAGAGAAGACTCTCAGGTTGTCCTTCTTGGTCACTTTGACAAACTCAGTGTCTTCAGTTTACATTAGCTCCAAATGTTTCGGATCCTAGATGCTTCTTCGTGGTCTTCTGTTCTTAAACTCTGTGGGCAATCTGGTTTTTACCCAAGTCTCAATTATCACAGGTGCATTTAATATTCTCAAATCCCATCTGAGATCTTTAGAGTGAACCTCAGGTTGCTCCCTCCAGCTGCAGTGCAGGGTATCCAATTAGATGCCACACAGACATGAGGAAAGTAAAAGGTATAAAAGTGGACTAATCTCTCTCTACCCCAAACCTACTCTATCTCCTATGAACCCAGCAGTTTCCAACCAGTGGTGATTTTGTCCCCTCAGGGATACCTGGTAATATCTAGAGACAACTGGAGTAGAGGAATACTGCTGGCATATGATGGGTAGATCCAGAGATGCCACTAGACATTTTAAATTTTATAGAACATGCCCTCCCAAACCCACAGCAAAGAATTTTCTGGCTCCAAATAGAAATTGGTTAATAGGGCCAAGTTTTAAAGATTCATTTCCAAAATGGTTGAGAAATGGTTAATTTAATGGTTAATTAATAGTTAATGAGTTAACGGGGGGGAGGGGACAAGATGGCGGGGAACTAGGAGGAGGCTCTGGTTCAACCTGTCCCCTAAAGTGAGCTGATTACCTACCAAGGAACTCCGATCACTCATGAAATCAGCCTGAGATCAGAATTCTACACGTCAGGATATCTGCAGGGGCAGAAGACGCCAGTGGGCAGGTAAAGCGGAGCGGGAACGCCCGGGCTGTTATTGGAAGATAAACAAAAGGGGGAGGGAGTCACCAGAGGAGACGCATTGGGAAGTAGTACCCCAATATGAGAGTGCCCTATGACTGGGGACCAGCATTAACTTGAAGACAGATAGAAAGCACTCAAAAAGAGAAAAGATCGCAGGATGAAATTGTGGGAATTGGAACTGTTAGGGACAGGGGCTTAAGTCCCCCACGGAGGGCAGACACCCCTGGCGCTGAGCCAGAGAGAGTGCGGTGGAGAAACCAGGTCCTGGTCACTGAGCTGCGAGGAGACCTCCTAAGGGCGCTTGGCGTGTGGCAGGGGCTGGGACCCTCCCGGAGCAGAAACAGACTTTTGCAGTCCCCACTCATGTGCCGCGCCGTGCTAGCAGAGCCTGAGACGCGCTCCATCCCCTCCCCTAAGAGAGGCACGCGGGCGCCAGCGGGGCTCTCTAGGACCCAGAAAGTCTGATCGCTCCCAGGTTGGACCAGCGGGAAAATCTCTGTGTGCCTTCCCTGCTTGGAACCTCTCTGGTGGTCTGGAGCTGCCCAGACAGCTGCCGCTTGTGGTTTTGAGTGCAAGCAAGACACACAGGAGTCCCCAGAGATCGAGGCCGGGAACCTGCTCTGCAGCACCCAGAGGGGAAGGGACTGGGGCTTCTCTCTGGGAGGGAGGTCTGGGTGCAGTTTGCTTTCCTCTAAACCTCCAAGAACCATCGGGAGCTGCCAAGGGGAGAGAAAACAAAGGAACAGACATAAAAACCTCCAGAGAACAAAAGCCTGAAGGCCCAGTTTCCTCAGAGCCCAGCCCCTGGAGAGGGGCGGGAGGACTTAACTCAGGAAACACCACCTGAAAACCCACGCGCAGGCCCCTCTCCCAGAAAGCCAACCCACGAAGAAGACAACAATCACTACTACTTCATAGATACATTTAATTTTTAATTCGTTCCCACTATTCTGGTTCATTTTTTAATTTTTTTTAATCTTTTTTATTTTTTTATACAGTTTTTTTTAGCCTATTTACCATCACAGTGAGATGTCCAGTACATCAAATTCCATAATAACCTTTTAACCTGAACTTTTTGATACATATACCCATGTTTTTCTTTTGTTTTTCTATTTTTTTATATTTTTTTAAAAATTTCACTTTAGTTTAGTTTAGATCATTATTTTCTTTACTTTTATTTGCTAATATTCATATAGAGTTAAAATTCAAGGTAATCCCCTTTCCCCAATCAATGCTACCCCTATAGGTAAACCAATTTTTAATCCCCTGTTATCTTAGGAAAGTTCTATCCTTTAAAAAAAGATATCAAGATACATCCAGGAAGAAGCAAAATAACCTTCCTCGCCCACACTGAGAATTTACAACCACTCTCCCATCTTTTTCTCCTACCAGTATTTTTGTATACTTGTGTTTGTCCTGGTAGTCTATAAATCTTATACTCAGGGTTCTTTTTGACGAGGTTCTTTTTTTTGTTTGTCTGTTTGTTTCTTTGTT
>PISX010021259.1:0-34062 GCA_004024625.1 Mellivora capensis
ACTTCTCAAACTCAACACATGCAAAACAGATAATCACATCAAAAAATGGGCAGAAGATATGAACAGACACTTCTCCAATGAAGACATACAAATGGCTATCAGACACATGAAAAAATGTTCATCATCACTAGCCATCAGGGAGATTCAAATGAAAACCACATTGAGATACCACCTCACACCAGTTAGAATGGCCAAAATTTTATAGTATCTTTATCTGGTTTTGGTATCAGTGTAATGCTGTCCTCATAGAATGAATTTGGAAGTTTTCCTTCCTCTTCTTTAAATATTTGGTAGAAATTATTTGTGAAGCCATCTGGTCTTGGGCTATGTTTATTGTAAATTTTTTGATTACAGATTCAATCTCATTCCTGGCAATAGGTCTGTTCAAATTTTCTATTTCTTCCTCATTCAGTTTGGGAGGTTATATGTTTCTAGGACTTTATCCATTTCTTCTAGATTTTCCAACTTGTTGGTGTATAATTTTTCATAATATTCTCTTGTAATCCTTTGTATTCCTGTAGTGTCAGTTGTTATTTCTCCTCTTTTACTTCCACTTTTGTTTGTTTGAATCCTCTCTCTCCCTCTCTCTTCTCTCTCTCTCCCTTGATGAATCTGGCTAAATGTTTATTAACTTTTTTGATCTTTTCCTAGAACCAGCTCCTGGTTTCATTGATTTATTTTTTTAGTTTCTTTTTCATTTATTTCTGCTCTAATATTTATTATTTCCTTCCTTCTACTGGTTTTGGATTTTCTTTGTTCTTTTTCTAGCTCTTTTAAGTACAACTTTGGGTTGTTTATTTGAGATTTTTCTTGCTTCTTGAGGTAGGTATGTATTGGTCTAAACTTCATGCTTATAACAGCTTTTCCTGCATCTCAAAGATTTGGGACAATTGTGTTTTCGTTTTCATCTGTATCCATGTATATTTCTATTCCCTCTTTGATTTCTTTCATTATTGTATTACTATCAATTAGTTCCTTTATATTTGGTATTAACCACTTTATTTATTTAGGTGGTCCCATGTTGGGTACATAGATATTTATAATTGTTATATTTTCTTGTTGGATTGTTCCCTTTTTTGCACAGTGTCCTTCTTTGTGTCTTGTTACAGTCTTTGTTTTGAGGTCATTTTTTTCTGAGATAAGTATTGCTACCCCAGCTTTCTTTTCACAACCATTTGTATGATAAATGTTTCTTCATCCCTTTACTTTCAGTCTCCATGATTCTTTAGCTCTGAAATAAATCTCTTGTAGGTAGCATATAGACAGGTCTTTTTTTAATCAATTCCATCACCCTATGTCTTTTTAATTTTTTTTTTTTTTAGAGAGGGGGAGAAAAAAGGGGCAGGCAGAGCAAGAGAAGGAATCTTAAGCAGGCTCCAGGCCCAGCTTGGAACCCAATGTGGACCTTGATCTCATAACCCTGAGTTCATGACCTAAGCCAAAATCAAGAGTTGGATGCTTAACCAACTGAGCCATCTAGGCACCCTACCCTATGTATTTTGATTTGAGCATTTAGTCTACCTACAGTCAAAGTACTTATTGATAGGTATGTATTTATTGCCAGTTTCTTACTTGTTTTATGGTTTTATGGTTGTTTTTATATTTCTTCTCTGTTCCGTTCTTCCCTTGTTTCCCTTTCCCTTTCTTTTATCTTGCTGCTTTTAAAATTCTCCCTTTATCACTACTTTCTGCCATTTTAATCACTGTGTTTTGTTGTGGACCTCCTTAGGTTGATTTTGTTGGGGGATCTCTATGCTTCCTGGACATGGATTTCTGTTTCATTTCCCAGATTAGGAAAGTTTTCAGCTATCATTTCTTCAAATAAGTCTTCTGCCTCCCTTTGTCTCTCTTCACCTTCTGGGATCCCTATCATGTGAATTTTATTATGCTTGATGGTGTTGGTGAGTTCCCTAATCCTATTCTCATTTTGCATATTTTTCTCTCACCTGCTCAGCTTGATTACTTTCTATTACTTTGTCCTCTAGATCACTGATTCATTCTTTTGCTCCCCTTAGTTTGATATTCATTCCATCTAGTATATTTTTAATTTCATGTATTGTATTCTTCATCTCCAACTGGTTCTTTTTTAATCTCTTTGTTAAAAGTCTCACTGATGTCCTCCACCCTTTTCTCAAGCTCAGTGAGTATCTTTATGATCATTACTTTAAATTTTCTATCAGGCTTATTACTTATCTCAATTTTGTCTAGGTCTCTTGCTGTGATTTTGTCCTGTTCTTTCATCTGGGACACATTACTCTGTCTCCTCATTTTGTCAACCTCTCTGTGTCTGTTTCTGTGTGCTACATCTCTTACTCTTGAAAGTAGTGGCCTTTTGAGGATGAGGTCCTGTAGTGCCCAGCGGTGTAATATCCCCTGTTCACCAGAATCTGGAGCTTCAAGGGTATCTCCTTTGTGTGTTGCATGTGCCCTGCTGTTGTGGCTGAGCAGTCTTTTCCTTCAGTTCAGTTGTTTGCAGTGCCTCTCTTTTTCTGTTGTGGGTAGTGTTTGGTTCCTGTGGTATTAGTGGGCCAGACTTGGCCCTCCTTGAGGTTAAATTGAGTCAGACCAGGCATTTTTCCAGAGATGCAGTAGCACCAAACTACAGGGTGCTTTCTCTGTTTTGTTCCCTGAGAAACTTTCATTGGTGGATGGAGCTGGCAGTCATAACAACTGTCTGCCCCCAGCCCCACTGTTGGGGCTGCAGTCTTACTGATGTGTGTGGTATCTTTCCCTCTTCCCAGGGCAGGAGTCACTTTGAAGTGGTCTTGGCCCCTGTCAGGGCAGATTGCACACTGCCAAGCTTGTTGTACCACTTTGGATGGGCTCTGGCCAAAGGCATATTGGAGGGGCAGCTCTGCAAAATGTGAAGGGAGGGTAGGTACTTCATTAGCAAGGTTTGAATGCTTTGTAAGAGGGCACCTGCCGCCACCACCTGAACTGATGCCAGGCAGATTGCAGGGGGGAAATCCGAAAAGCATGGAGGTGTGGGGATGGGAGGTGTGGTGTTAGCAAGGTTTGTGCCAGTTCTCTGGAGGAGGAGACCTGCAGCACCAGGACTCCAACAGGTGTGGCCAGAGAGGGTGGATCCTCCAAGCATGCAGATGCTGGGTACATGGTGTTAGCAATTTAGGTAGCAAGTGTTGACATCACACTGGTTCCTGCAGATGGTTGTGTGTTTATGCGTGGCTGCAGGGGAGGGAAATGGAGCCTGCCAGATCCTTTGTTCCTGGAGTTTTAAAAGGATCATTGTCCACCTAGGATACACTTCAAATTTAGTAACTTGCCATCCTGTATGACCCAGTTGTTTCTCAAACAGTTGCTTCTTTGCTGCATCTCCATGGGCTGTTTGTTATACTGTCTCTTTAAGGGTGGGGACTCAGTTTCCCCTCATACTCCCAGGTCTTCCAGAACTGAGCTCACTGATTTTTAAAATCTATATTTTAAGTCCTACTGGTGGTAAGAATTCACACAATTTGGTTCTTCTGGTTTTCAAAGCCAAATGTCATGGGGATTTGTCTTCTCAGTGTAGACTCCCTGGTGTGATCATCTCCTTCTCTCCCTGTCAGTGCCCATGGCTCCCTTCCTCCTACAGACAGTCCAATGTGTCTGTTTAGTTTCCCACTGAATCTCAAGCTTCCCTATCCTCTTTGATGTGGCCTCTTCTCTACATTGAGTTGTGGAGCTTGTTCTTCCAGTGTTCAGGTTGTTTTCTGGGTTATTTACACTGGTGTGAACGCTATCTCATTGTATGCATGGGATGAAACGAGCTTAGGATCCTCCTACTCCGCCATCTTCCCAGCATCTCTCTCCAGAATCACTGTATTTATGATTCAACAACCTTTGTAGAGTTGCCAGATAAAATACAGGATGTCCAGTTAAATTTAGATGTCAGATGCAATGAATCATTTTTTAGTGTATGTCCCAGATATTTCATGAGACATACTCATGCTAGTACATTACTTGTCATTCATCTGAAATTCAAAATTTCCTATATTTTTATTTTCAAATTCTGGCAACCTCGTTGTGTTTTGTTTCTTGGCCAAAGCAGGACAGTTGCAGGCTCCCGTCATTTTCTCTGCAAATCTGCAAGTATCCATGTTTCTCTGTGTTATATTTGTGCAGGGATTTTTATTCCCCTTAAGCTATTTAAGTTACAATGACATAAATTTGTGGTGTGTGGTTTTTTCTTTGCTCATTATGCTCCCCCCAAAATGCTGAACTAAATAGTGCTGGACTCAAAGTTTTGTAACTCATGAATGGGTGTGATCTGCCAACCTATTTTATGATTCCAAATAGAATTTGATATTTCAGGCTTAAGACCACTAACAAAAGATGTGCAGATTGCTGTCTGAGTGTTAACATTGATGCCCAGCTCTGAGTATTCCTTGAATGTGGTTTGTGATGGGTCCCTAAAATTAGACACAGACTCATCACACCCTTGTTGACAGGTTTGGATTGTTCCTCAGTCAAAGAAAGAGGGGAAAACCTTCAGGAATTGCCTGGAAGATCTTTCCTTCTGTCTTTGCTCAGGCTGATCCTGTCCCATTTCTCACAACCTAGCTCAGATACACCTCCTCCATGCAGCTTTCTATCTCTGTGGTTTTTGCATGGTTGGAGAGTTCTGAAGGTAGAGATTTAAAAGTTAGAGGGAGCTGAAAAAGGGAAAGGGGAGGAGAAAGAGGACAGAACAAAGGACTGAGAACTCAGGAGAGGTAAAAGTCCAGGCAGGAGTTGGGTTATCAGGGGCAGACACAGAGTTAAAAAGAAGGAGTTCTATAGGGAGGGTGAAGACTGATGTTGTTTTAAGACTCAATAGATTGGAATCTTTCTGACCTTTTTCTTTTCCCAGCATCACCTTTCCAGTTAAAGAAAGCTGCTCATTGTTAGTTAGCGATTTTCTTTCCTTTTTGTTCTAAGGCACAAGTCTTGATGTGTTCCCAGAATCCCAAGTGGACCCTTGCAACTCAAAATTGCCTTCTTCAAATTCATTCCACTTAGGCCATAATAAAAGACCCAACATAGATGAGATAAAGACGTTCTACTTTAGGATCTCATTCTCTGCTCCCAGAGAACATAGAGGGCCAGAGAATTCCCAAAGACAAAAAGAAATAGAGGCAGTGATCTCAGTCTGACAATAGGTTAACCCTTTCAAAGAATCAAAGCCTGTGATTTTCATGCTACACAAAGAACTGGAATGCAGGGCTGGGAACAGGAGTTACCATTTGACCCAACAGGGGACTCCAAGAAGGGAGAAAGAGATTCCTTGACTTGCTGTGCTCTTGTCTGAAATCTCAGTAGGTTTAGGGGCTTATCCAGACCCAATTGGTCACAGCATCAGACTATTACAGACAAAAATAGTTAAAGTGCCTCAAATAGAGGTTATAGGCTTTACTCTGTTGTGGCACATCTGGAAATACCATGACATCAGTAATTCCCTGAGCTGAAATAGGTTGGAGTTTTCATAAGGTGAGGAGAAGAGAAGCATATAGGACTGTAGTCTTACCTCAGGATGCCGTTTTCTTTATCTCTAAGTGCCACACAACTTGCAGTTGAAATGGTTGGAGATTGTTCTAGTTTATGACAACTCTCTCAGGATTGTTGGTGCAATCTCATTTCGGCTGCTCTCAGAAAAGTTCCGAAAGCAATCTTTGTTGGCCTGTGGGTTGTCTGTTAATCGTCTAATGTCAGTTGAGGTACAGAGGACAGAGATCTAGAAAAGAAAGAAAAACAAGAAGAGGAAAGAAAAACAAAAGAGATAACATTCTTTTAAAAAATTAATTAATTAATTAATTTTTATTTTTAAATTTATTTTTTTTCTCACCATAGTACATATACCAGGAAAAACTGGAGTTCGTTTTAATTTGGCTTATAGTTCTCTCAGCTTCCACCAGTTATATATATACTCTTGGCTCAGGTACACAAATTCTCAAGTTCAAACTTCCAATTTCTCCCTCTTTCTACAGCTTAGCTCTAACCATCCCAGTGCCTCCCCAATACTCCCCTGTGCCCCAGTTTTGTTGCCTTCATGTCCTTTACCCCATAGCCATGAGAAATGTCACATCTATTGGGTGGGGAGGCTGAAATCATGGATGATTTCACAGAGAAGGTTGTATCTCAGCTAGGCCTTGAGTGATGGGACAAGATCTGCCTGGGTAGAGACAGAGGGGAACACCTTCCAGTAGAAGATGATGATATGAGTTTGTTCATTCTTCAAATAGAGTATTATGGAGGGCTTTCTTTGTGCCAGTGTTAATCATGTTCTGGGTAAGAATGTGGGGTTTGAGGGCAAAGACTCAAACCCCAGCCCTTGCTATTTCCTGGGTGTACCAGGGGTTGGGATCAGCTGTAACAGAACCAGTGAAGGAGGCCTGATGGAGACTGACAAATCAGAGAGCAAAAGCCCTGTTTAACGAGGACAACTCCTGCTCAAATGCTGGTAGTCATAGCCATGTGGGCTAGTTGGGCATGATATTCTGATATTTCAAGAAAACTAGGATTCTGGATTTTTATGTGAAATACTGTTCTTTTTTAAATACTGGCCATTAAATTTTTAAAAAATGAATTTATAGGTCAAACTATACACATCTGTAGGCTGGTTGTCTTTGTGGTTGACAAGTTTGTCCCCTCTGTCTTAGATGCTTAACTCTATACTTAGTAGAGCAAGTAAGGCTCCCTCCTCCCCCAGCTAGCACCTCTGCTTCAGCTCCAGCCTTGTTTTTCCCTACATCTCCTTCCCTGCCACTCTGTAGGCCAATACAGTAAAACTGTTGTCCAGATGAACCTCTGTTGGTGTACAGGTTGTTGAAGTACCTTTTTCCACATCCCCACTTCAATTTTCTTCTCCTAACAGCTCCTATTCTTCGAGAGCCATCTCCTTTGAGAAGCCTTTGCTCGCTCCTTTCTTATGCTTCCCCAAACCTTAGATAACCATTAGCCGTACTCTATTGTCATTCTTTCTCCACTTGTCTGTCATATCCACCAGTCTGAGTATATTATGCATGAGACATAAGGGCATGTGGTAAATAGGTGCTTGGTAAATGAATAAGAGGAATGAATATATGTCTGCAATGTCATTCGCTATATGTAAACATGCACCAGGAAAAATATAGAAGTCCCCTTCTCTATCCACTCACCCATTTATCCAGCAAACATTTATTGAGCTCTTGTTATATGGCAGGGACTGTTATAGGTGATGGAGATATAAGAATGAACATGCCAGACAAAGCCCTTGCCTTCACACATCTCATATTTTAGTGTGGGAAGATATTAAACAAAAATATGTAATATAACGCTAGGAAAGAAAAGAAAATCAGGGTAAGGGCTTAGAGGCCGACAGATATACTTTCCAATAGGGTAGCTAGAGAAAGGATCTCTGGGAAGGTGACATTTGAGCAAAGTGTTGGGGAAGGATGGGAGCAAACCATACAGGTAGATGGAGACAAGCATGAAGGAAGGAACAGTAAGTGCAAAGGCCCTGGAGTGGGAGCATGATCGGCATATTTGAGGTATAACAAGGAGGCCAAAGTGGCTACAGAGGAGTGAGCAAGGGGAAGAGTGGTGGGAGGTGAGGACACAGAGGCAATAGAGGGTTAGACCATCATATCATCACCCCTCTCAACCACCTATTGAACACAAACCTTGGTGAATAATGGAGTAAAGTAATGTCAGTCTTGATGGGATGTGTGGTGGCAGTGCCAGGGAGATGTGCATAGGTCCAAACAGCTTTTCCCACAGATATATGCTTCTCATAGTGCCCACTCTACCCAGAGTCTTTACCACAAGGCTCTCAGACGCAGGTCCCACCTGAGACTGGCACTGTTTGCCTTGGGAGGGTAATGAACCTGTGGAGATTGGCCAAAGTTATTTCCTGCTAGTTGGGGTTGGGACCAGGCTGTGCACCTCCGCCCAGTTGGAAAGGGCTCCAGAGTTGTTATTCATCAGATATGCTGCTGTTTAGAACAAGTCCTGAGTTTCCCACTTCTACACCTTTCTCTCTCCTAGGAAGTCATACTAGAAGAGTCAGGAGACCTATGTTCTACTTCCTGCTTGACCTCCACAATGGGTGGTGAGAGCTAGGGCAGGCTTGGTGCTCTGTGAAAAGGAGGACTGAGACTTGATATTCTAGTTCTGTATGCCACGTCTGGGTCTTGACTCTTTCTGCATGATGGACCACCTGATTTCTAGCCTTAGAAGTGGGTCTTCTATAGCCTCTTCTTGTAGCTGCACCCAGGTATGAGCATAGCTGTCCTGCCTATTCAAAAGCCGTGGTAAGTGGTGAGGTTTGACTGAAGCTCCAAGGTCTCTTTTCCCAAACATCTCCCACAGCTTCTCCTTTCCTGCACACCCTGACATTCTCACTATTAGTCATTCCTCACAGGTAAATGTGGGAGGCCATCTCCAGATGGGACTTCTGGGAGCCCACAGGCCCATACATCCAGCCTGCCCAACCGGGACTCAGTCATCCTCTTGGCATGCAGAAAGAAAGGACATCTCCTCTGAGGGAGAGACACAAGCCTCCAGGACTGTTGGAAAACCACTGGAAAAGTCTCAAGCCAGGCTCCCTACTGAGTGGCTCTGAGCAGCAACCTGAGCAGAAAGAACAAGGGACCACAGGAAGCTCACTACCTGGGAATGCTGTAACGGATGGTGGCTCTGAAGAAAAACTTGGTCGCCCTTGTAGCTTAGTTTGGGGCTAGCTGCTGAGTCAATTCTTCTTGAGCTAAGTTGTTTTCAGACCTTGAGGCACAGTTTAACCCCCTAAATGAGCATAAGGAGGATGACACAATTTGTTGAGGCCCGGTAACTCAGAGGAAGCTTGCATATTCCTACTTTGCTGATTTCAACCCTGTGCTTTCCCCAGATTAGCTATTGCAAAGGATTGTGGGAGCCCTAAGTCCTCCTTCCCATCAGATGTGCTGAACTATGGAGCGCCTGGGTGGTTCAGCTGGCTAAACATCTGTCTTGGTCTCAGGTCATCACCTCAGGGTCCTGGGATTAAGCCCCACATTGTTGGACTTTTTGTTCAGCAGGGAGTCTGCTTCTCTCCCTCCTTCTGCCCCTCCCCTCAGCTTATGCATCTGCATGAATGTGTGCACTCTCTGTCAAATAAAAAAAATAGAAGAAGAAGAAGAAATGTCAAACTAGACAAGAAGGCTCTTAAAGCAGTAGGGGAGGCTATGAGGAGACGGGTGCTGCTGCAGCTCAGGGACCCACCACCTGGGGCCAGGGAGGGACCCCAGCTGGGGGAGAACAGATACTTCCCTTAGACTCTAAGGGTAAGAGCGTGCTATGAGCTCAGCCAGGCATGGGTTCCTGGCCAAGAGGTTTTCCCTATGAGCTCTCTTTGTAAATATAGGGTCATATTAGGAACCCAGATCTCTGTTCACTTTATTTTTTTTAAGATTTTATTTATTTGACAGATAGAGATCACAAGTAGGCAGAGAGGCAGGCAGAGAGAGAGAGAGAGAGGAGGAAGCAGGCTCCCTGCTGAGCAGAGAGCCTGATGCGGGCCTCAATCCCAGGACCCTGGGATCATGACCTGAGCCGAAGGCAGAGGCTTTAACCCACTGAGCCACCCAGGCGCCTCTCCGTTCACTTTAAATCGGGAGTCGCAAGATCACGTGAAGTGAGCCAGGTATAAGCAGTTGGTGGTGGGGACTGGTAGCGCCCCATCTGAAGACAGCAGCCACTCATCAGCTGTCCTTGGTTGCCGTGCTGAAATCTGCCTGGATGGCCCAACCTACCAGTTGTTTTTAAAAGAAAGCTCTTAACACAATGATGTTAGATATTTCCCACATGTTTCAATGTTGATAAGGAGTTGCATTTGTATGGGGTTCCTGGTTGGTTTCGTCCGTTGGTCTTCTGACTCTTGGTTTCAGCTCAGGTCGTGATCTCCTGAGTCGGGGATCGAGCCCTAAGTTAGGCTCTGCACTCAGCCAAGAGTCTGCTTGGAAATTCTCTCCCTCTGCACCGCCCCCTGTTCTCTCTCTCTCTCAAATAAATGAATAAATCTTTAAAAAAAAAATTACATTTGTATTAATACAGCAGGCATGTATAATACCATTTACTATATGCAGGCACTGTTCTAAGCACTTTGCAAATAATAACTTGTCCAGTTCTTAGAACAATAACAAACTCATGAGGTAGGTCTTCCTCCACCTCATTTATTGATGAGAAAAATGAGGCCCAAAGGAATTAAGTAACTTGCTGACAATCCCTCAGCTGGTAAGTGGCATAGCCGGGCTTAAAGCCAAGCTGCCTGACTCTGTAGTCTGTGCTCTTTGTTGCTCTGTTATGCTGCCTCATTAAAACCAGCAAACGAGCAAATAAAACCCAGCAAACACAAAACACCGAGCAGGACAAAAACCAAGCAGGCGAGAAGACGCAAAAACAAGCCCTTCTTTTGCTGCCTCCGCTTTAAACCAAATCCAACGGAATTTGGCGCCTCTGCCACTTTCTTCTGCTTTTGTCATCTGTCTTCTTTGTTAACTTCCTCATGCCTGACCCCCATATTAACACCTCTCTTTTTTAGATACTCCCAACACTGATTTCTTTTCAGCCCTTTCATAAAGCAACATGGCCTCTTTGCCCTGTCAATTTTGCTCTCTGAAATGCAGCCTCTCACGTTTCATTGTTCATTCTTGATCTTCACCTTGAAAAATTCTACTCAGTTCCTCCCAGAATCCCTGTCTCCTGCCAGGTGGAGGTGGATCCCATGAACTCATTTTGTGATGAAGATTTGGAGGAATCACAACCATCCCTTGCAGTGGTGCACATTTCTCTTTCTATACTTGTATTCATGTAGTTTCCATGTTGCATAATGCCGTCTTCGATAGTCACATACTTCTTAGAATTCATCCCTGTTTTTTGTATATTTGTCTTGTCTTTCTAGCAAGAGTGTAGGCCAGGAACACAGGGGCTGTGTTGACAATGTATTCTACCATCCTTTTTCAGTGCCAAGAAGTCTCATCACATAATCGGCAAAGGTGTGGGCTTTGGAGCACTCTCCCTTGGACACAAGCCTTGGCCTTGCCACTTACAAACTGTGTGACCAATGATGATTCATTTGACCTCTCTGAACCTCTTTCGGGAGATTATCATCAGACATGATGTACGTGAAATGCTTAACCCAGGGCCTGACCCTCATCTAGTAAGCCTTATCATTTGACAACTCTTATTACGATGTCACTGGTACCATTAATCAGCTCAGGCAGCTGTGAAAGTATTCAATCTCTGGACTCCAAAAGGATCTCTGGTTTTTAGGATTAATGTCACTCAGGTATTGTTAGGAAGTGTTGAAAAGGATTGGCTAAAAAACAAACAAACAAAAAACCTAGATGTACATGAACAGATGAATGGATAAAGAAGATGTGGGGTTTATGTATATATGTACACACACACACATGCATGCACAAACTGGAATATTATGCAGCCATCAAAACCCCCAAAATCTTGCCATTTGCAATGATGTGGATGGAACTAGAGGGTATTATGCTCAGTGAAATAAGTCAGTGAGAGAAAGACAATTATTATATGATCTCACTGATGTGAGGAATTTGAGAAACAAGACATTGGATCATAGGGGAAGGGAGGGAAAAATGAAACAAGACAAAACCAGAGAGGGAGACAAACCATAAGAGACTCTTAAGCTCAGGAAACAAACTTGAGGGTACCTGGAGGGGAGGGAGTGAGAGGGATGGGGTGGTTGGGTTATGGACATTGGGGAGGGTATGTGCTATGGTGAGTATTGTGAATTGTGTAAGACTGATGATTCACAGACCTGTACCCCTGAAAAAATAATACATTATATGTTAATAACAAAAATAATAAATTAAGAAAAAAAAGAATTAAAAAAAGAAAACAACTCAGGACCCTACAATTGTACAATTAGAATGTAATTTTTTTTGTTCAAGTCAAGCTTGACCTCTCCCAATTATAAGGAACTGGAAGCTCTAGGATCTCCTTGGATTGAATAGGTGGGTACATGTGTGGGCAGATGTGCGCATGCTTCCGCCTACACGGACATGTGAAATTTTCAAAGCAGAGCCTATGACATGTGTTTGTATAGTGCGTCAACACAAATTGCCTAGGAGTAGGCTTCCCCAAATACTTTAATGTACACAGCAGGTTGAGTCACACTATCAGTTAACATAGAGTTCCTGGTACTAACCCTTTCCAGACTCCCTACTATCGCTAGGTAAGCAATCCTAGGCTACTCAACACAAGCTGACTCATACTTACTGTTAAAACATGATTTACCAGAGGAAAACTTTCTGCAGAATTCTTCCCTCCAGGACAAGAAAACAAAGATTTCCCAAATTTAAGAGACTAGAACCTCTATGGTCCAACCTACAACATATACTCCTGTTTCACAGACTTATTAAGCGCCATTTCTGGCAGTTCTCTGGAGGACACCCAGTAAAACATCCAGAGAGCACATTTAAGGACTGTGTGTTCATACCAGGTTAACCATTGAGGGAAATTCCAGTCCTTACACCCAGGGAAGGAAGGGAGAGAGGAAACTCTTTCACTGCATAACACCATCACAGGATTCCCTTGAGAGTCTATGGTCTGGGACTCCCAGCTTGGAGGTTTGGAGAGTTGTAAAATTATATGCCATGTCTTCTTTTTACTGTTTGCAAAGCAAGTAGGTGTCAACCTACAATAGGAAATGTGTTGTTGTTGATGCTAATGATGTGATCTTAGGTTTGCTTTTCAACAAATATACCAGATCGTGCACATCCAAATGAGTGCTACCCTTTCAAATAGTCCCTCTGACATATCATACACTTGAAAAATTGAGTTCACCAAATATAATGACTCTGGGTCCCTAAAGTCACAGTATACTGTAAGTCACGAGCACGTATTCTGCAGCCAGCTGACTTGAGCTGAGGTCTTGACTCTGGCTTTTATGTGGTCTTCAAAAAAAATTCTCTCTGAGCCTCGTTTTTAGCACTAAGGGGCTTACCAGGGACTGACACTTTGACCAATAACAGCCTTACCTGCGAGGAGGATGATCGGCAGCCATTTCCCAACAGGGAACTGGTAAAGCAAGATTAAAATGACTGCTCACTAGCTGTGTGTAATAAATGGTGGGTAGGGAGAGTAGGAGCCACTAGGTACTGCTCAGTGAAGAGAACAGAACCAATTATATGTGAAATAGGATGCGGGTTATATAGCAGGATTTGTTGAGATCCACTGAGAGAGGTGAGAATGAGTCCTGAGTCTAGGTGTTGCTGTAAATGAGATTTGTGTAAATTGCTTCATTTCCCTGTGCTTCTGTTTCCTCGCCTATAACATTGGGATAATATGACTACTTACCTCATAAGGCTGTGAAGAAGATTAAGTAGGATATTGCATATAAAGCACTTAGCACGATGCCTGGCCAATAACAAGCTCGTGTGTGTGTCTGTCTGTGTGTATAAAATCACCTAAACACAGTCCTTATCCTCCTTTTTAAAAAAGATTTTTATTTATTTGATGGAGAGAGACACGTGAGAGAGGGAACACAAGCAGGGGGAGTAGGAGAGGGAGAAGCAAGCTCCCTGCTGAGCAGGGAGCCCTATGTGGGGCTTGATCCCAGGACCCTGAGATCATGACCTGAGCCGAAGGCAGATGCTTAAGGACTGAGCCACCCAGGCTCCCCGGGTCCTTATCTCTTTAGGAGCTTGCATTCCTAGAGATATAAAGAAGACCAGTGCGTGAAGAGTCCTGCTATCCCCTAGGTGCTGTGCAAAAGGTATTGATTCATGCTCTTAAGGTGAGATCACATCATGTGGGAATCAGGAGTCAGTGTCTGGAGGAGTTAACAGTTGTGGTGAGGCTCACAGGATGAGTAGATTCTTGACAATTCAGTTTCGTGGGGTTGTACATCTGGGAGGAGAGAATATCCTTGTAGAGGCACAGGGATGGGAGAGTGAGGCTTATGCTCAGGGAACAAAGTATTCAGTTTTGTTTGGAGACCACTTATAAGACTTTGGCCAGCCCTGACATTCTTTGGTATTACAAATCTCAGAAAATAGGCATCAAAGATAGGTTGGGCACCTATTGAATGCTAGATAAAAATTCTTATGTCTAGGCAAAAAGGCGATGGGAGTCATGGAAGATTTCTGAGTATGAGAATGACCTGATTAGATTGGACTTTAGGAAAACTTAGCTGGCGGGATTGTTTAGGATGGCCTGGAGAGGGAGGAAAATCGGAGGCCAGGAGATGGGTTAGGAGGCTGCCACAACCATCTAAATGAGAGCTAACGGGGATTGAATTAGAGGATGACAGGATTCATTCTCACCTCTCTCAAGTGACCTCAACTCTTCCTGTCATATAACCTGCATCCTATTTCACATGTAGTTGGGCAGTTTTCTGTTCTCTTAATGGGGTGGTAGCTATTGGATCCTGTTCCCCTCCCTATGCTTTATTGCACACATCTAGTGAACAGCCATTTTTATTTCATTAGTTTAGAGAGAGAGAGAGAGAGCATACAAGTGGGAGGGACAGTGAGAGAGAGAGAGAATCTCAAGCATATCCTGTACTAGGCACGGAGTCCAACATGGGGCTCGATCTCACAACCCTGAGATCACAACCTTGAGATCACAATCTGAGCCAAAACCAAGAATCAGATGCATAACCGACTGCACCACCCAGGTGCCCCTAGTGAGCAGCCATTCTAATCTTGCTTTACCAGTTCCCTGCTGGGAAATGGTTGTGGTTGGTCAAAGCCTCAGGAGTTGGAAAGAGAAGACAGGCTGAAGAGAAGTTCTCAGTAGGATCTGGTACTCCTGGAATGGCAGATTGAGTAAAGTAGGAGTCAAAGAGTACGCCGATGAAGAGTTAAGGGGGGTGCAGCAACAGTGGTTGGAAAGTGGCACAGGCTTGGTGACCAGAGGATGACGTGTGACATCACCTTTGAGACACCAGTGGGGCACAGAAGTGGAGTTTCCTGGCAGACAGTCAGAAAAAGCAGTGAAGACTCAATAGTGCTGTGATTGCACAAGGAATGTTTGAAACACTTTCTTTGGAACCATTCCAACAGGAATGAATTAAAGTCTTTAGACTCTAAGCACTGACTAGATTATGCCCTTCTATATGTAATTCATAATTTTAAAAGTCCTTACAAAACCACAAAATATGTAGGAGGAAGTCCAATAAATTCTGATTTTCTCATGATGACTACTTCAGGGATCAAAAAATATATAGGAGAAACTTTACTCCAAATCTGTCTCTCTGTCTCTCTCTATCTCATGCCGGTGCCATAAATAAGAATGGCTTCAGTCTGTCTTTTGAAAAGCCAAGACTGCCTTCTGTCTGAGCCAGTTCCCAAGCCCCACAAGGACAGCAGGCTCATTACTTTATAGTTATACTCTGTTTCTTTTTAAAAGATTTTATTTATTTATTTGACAGAGAGAGAGCGCGCACAAGCAGGGAGAGCAGCAGGCAGAGGGAGAGGGAGAAGCAGGATCCCCACCAAGCAGGGAGCCCGATGTGGGACTCAATTCCAGGACCCTGGGCTCATGACCTGAGCCAAAGACAGATGCTTAACTGCCTGAGCCACCCAGGTGCCCTATGCTCCGTTTCTTGGGCACAAAACAGCATTTTGATGAACTTGATCACCTACCTTATTTATTAAAATTAGTCTCAAATGATCTAGCTATTTCCAAAAACCAAATTCCCTCAAAGGGTAATGATTTGCTCCTATTTAGGACACTAGAACCTTTAAAAAACATTCCTACCCATCTCACACAATACACAAAAATCAAATCTGAATGGGTTAAATTCAGAATCCCAAATGCATTCATTTAACAAATACTGAGTACCTACTATGGGCAAGGTGCTGTTGTAGGCCCTTGGAATAAATAGTAAGTGAAATAGACAGAAATCCCTGCCCTCTTGAAACTTACATTCTAGGGACACCTGTGTATCTCAGTCTGTTAAGCATCTGCTTTCTGCTCATGGCATGATCCCAGGGTCCTGGATCGAGCCCAGTGCTAGGCTCCCTGCTCAACTGGGGAGTCTGCTTCTCCCTCTCCCTCTGCCCCTCCCCCCACTTCTACTCTCCCTTTCTCTCTCTCTCTCAAATAAGTAAATCAAATCTTAAAAAAAGAGAAATTTACATTTTAGCTGGGTGGAAAAACTAACCACAAGTAAACTGCATAATATGTTAGAAGGTAGTGAGTGCTACATAATAAGAAAAAGGCAGCAGGGAATTTGGAGGGCTGGAGTGGAGAAATCTGCAGTTTTTAATTGTGTAATCAGGGGAGGCATTGTTGAAAACTGACATTCAAGCAAAGACTTGAAGAAGATGTGAGTTGGACCTGCTGATACTTGGCTTTAAAGGGTCACAGACATAAGAAACCACCAGTGTAAATGCCCCTAAAAGTGGGAATGTGCTTGATTTATTCAAGGGTCAGTAAGAACAGTGTGGCTACAGCAGAGTGAGAGGGAAGGAGTGATAGGAGATGAGGTAGGTTGGACAGGTGGTAGAAGGAGTGGATAGGGTCTTCTAAGCTACTTAAAATTTTTTAAAGATGTATTTATTTATTTATTGGAGGGGGGGGGGCAGACAGAGCGGAAGCGAGAAGCTCTCTAGCACACTCTCTGGTGAGTGTGGAGCCTGACATGGGGCTGGATCCCAGGACCCTGAGATAATGACCTGAGCAGAAATCAAGAGTCGAACACTCAGATGACTGAGCCACCCAGGTGTCCCATAGGCTACTTTAAAGACTTCGGCTTTTGCTGTGAGAGAAACTGAGAACAATAGGGCGATCTTGAGCAAAAATGAGATGTGCTCTGACTTACGTGTAAAAGGGTCATTCTGGTGGCCATGATGAGAATATGCTGTCAGGGACAAGGAAGAAACAGGGACACCAGTTAGGAGGCCATTGCGGTGAGCCAGGTAATTGACGGTAGTGGCTCAGACCAGGGCGGTAGCTGTGAAGGTGGGGACAGTCATCGGAGTCTGGGTCTATTTTGAACATGGACCCAAAAGAATTCGCTGATGATTTGATGTGGTACATAAGGGGAGGAGAGGAATCAAGGATGACACCAAGGCTTTTGGCCTGAACAACTGGAAGGACAGAGTTTCCATAACTGAAAGGCAGAACAAAATTAAAGAAGCATTAAGAGAAAGTATAATATTATATATTTATATATATTATATAACAATATAATAACATTTCTGTAGTCTTGGATTGATTGGGAACGGCTTTCTTTTTTTAATATATTTTTTAATATTTTATTTATTTATTTGTCAGAGAGAGAGAGAGAGAGAGCCAGAGAGCGAGCACAGGCAGACAGAGTGGCAGGCAGAGGCAGAGGGAGAAGCAGGCAAGGAGCCTGATGTGGGACTCGATCCCAGGATTCTGGGATCATGACCTGAGCCGAAGGCAGCCGCTTAACCAACTGAGCCACCCAGGTGTCCCGGGAATGGCTTTTTTTTTTTTTTAATTTATTTGTCAGAGAGAGAGAGCAAGCACAGGCAGACAGAGTGGCAGGCAGAGGCAGAGGGAGAAGCAGGCTCCCCGCCGAGCAAGAGCCTGATGTGGGACTCAATCCCAGAACGCTGGGATCATGACCTGAGCCGAAGGCAGCTGCTTAACCAACTGAGCCACCCAGGCATCCCCGGGAATGGCTTTCTTAAGGAAGACATGAAACTCAGAAGCTACAGAGAAAAAAATTGCTAGACTAACTACAACAAAATGCAGACCTTCCTAATGGTGGAAGATATAAAATTTTTTAAGAAGAGAGAGTGGAAGAAAATATTTATAATATATATACCAAACTTAATTCCTTTTTAATCAATTCTTGATTATCAGTCCATGAATTAATCCCTAACTGTGGGATATGAAATTAATATTCCTAAGGTAGAAAGAGCACTTCAATGATACCGAAAGACAGATAATTCGATGGAAAAATGTTTTAAGGCCATAAATAGGCAATTAACACGGAAGGGAACACCAATTAAGCCAGCAAACCTATAAAAAAAGGCTCAGCCTCATTAGAGAACTACAAATTAAAACAGCAATGCGACACCAGTTCTCACCCATGGTACTAGTAAAAATAAATGGCATACTTTTCATTGTTGGCAAGTCTATGGAGAGACAAGCACTCTTATACATTCTTCTTTTTTTTTTTTTTTTACTCTTATACATTCTTAATGGAGGTGTCCATTTGTAAAGGATTTCCAGTGGTCAACACTGCGAACTGTCCCCAAATTTAAAGCATTTGTCTCCTTTGATCCAGCAGTTCCATTTCTAGGTACCTAATCTACAGAAATACTCATGCAACGGGCGGAGATGTAGATAAAGGGATGTCCATTTCACCGTTGTTAATAATAGCGAAAAACTGAAGGTGATGCAAGACTTGACCAACAAGAGAATGGTTAGAGGAGTTGCGGTACATCTGCACAGTGAAATACCAAATAGCCTTCAAACAGATAAGGTAGCTCTATAGATGACCCAAAGAGACAATTAAAAATGCTATTTCAAGGGGAAAACAAACTAAAGGTAGTATGATTACCTTTATGACTCAAAAAACCACCACTGTGTGTGTGTGTGTGTGTGTGTGTGAGAGAGAGAGAGAGAGAGAGAGAGAGAGTTGGCAGAAGCTCTGAGAAAAGCATGAAACTCCCATTGTTTGTGTACTTGGTGTGGGTTTACACCCATGGGTAAGAGAACGGAGGCTTTCTTTTTATTCCCCGCATACTTCTTCATTCTTTGAAATCCCGTTACAATCAAAATGTGTTATTTTTGTAATTTTTAAGTTAACAAAATGAGAAATAAGTCAGAAGCTGCAGATTTTTTAAAGTTCCCAAAGAATCTTGGAAGCAGTGGCCTTGGGAAAGACACAACGTTTCTGAGCCTCTGTTTTTTTATACGGAGAACGGAGATAATTCCTCTCCTCTTTATTTTAGTCAGTTGTGAAGATAAAATGGAAAAGCAGCTTAAAAATCATAAAGCCGTGTAAAAATACGAAGGATATTTAACAATACTTCATGCACTAGTTAATGACGCACTTCTTTGTCAATAACATCCAAGTTCGATACCAAGAAGAGAAATTAGATGATCTCTTTGAGTTTGTTTTGACAGAATTCTTCCTGTCCCAATTGGGTCTTACATAAGCAGTAATGTAGGCATTTTACTTAAATGTTCTAGAGAGTTCTGTGTTTGTCTGAGATATTCTGGTGTAGATGGGTTTTGGCAATAGCCTTAAGTCATACTCTTCACCGCACCCATTTCAGGGCCAGCTAGCTTGCACAGTAGCAGATGAATTAGAAAGCTTTTACTTAGTCCCTACTTTGTGCTTAGCATTCCACCATGAGCAGGTGACCAGACATCCAAGTTCACCTGGGACTGTTATGATTTACGCCATCTGTCCCTTGTAATGCTAATAGCAGCCTATTCATTCTCAAAAGTGTCCTAGGTTTAATGACGAATTATATGCTCACCTATGGAGTATGGAAGGAGACACAGGAATCCCTTGGCTTATGAACACCAGACTTAGAAACTTCTTTTCCTGTCCCAGAACTTCACCATTGGAAAAGCCAGTATTACTTTCATGGATCTTTGGGAGACTTAATGGGTTCAGAGGTCAAGGCAGGGTTGATGTGGACCTCCAGAGGGCTGCCCTCCAAACTGTCCTCTGCAAAACGTCCTCTCTCAGACCATTTCTCTTTATTGGATCACCTGGTACTCCTGTTGGGAGAGTCATTTGGGGTGGGGGAGGCAAGCATTCTATTTTCAATTGTGTAAACCAGGTGGGGAATGTTCATGGCAATTGTTTTTGTTTGTTTGTTTGTTTTCCTTTCCTAACATGGAACTGATTATCTGCTTATACAGAGGAGGAGTGTTTCTGGGAAGCATAAGTTTCGAAAGGAAAAGGTAGTCTTGGAGTATGAGTTACTCTGGTGAGTAAGACCCTCCCTTAAAGGCAAGCAAGGAACTCAAGGGTCCTGGGGGCCATGAGAGTTGGGGCCAGAAAGGAATGTGGGTGTCAAAAGCATACAACTGTTATTTGGGGGTTGGGAATGTTGCTTTGTGCTCAACACATGACTTGGAAAGGGAAAGGAATGTTCTTTTTTGACCACCTGCTGCTCCTTCTCCTCTTCCCCTGCTCTGTATGTCCCAGCACCGATGGTAGACTGTGTGTCTTTTAAATCTGGGAATGAGACTTCCATTTAAAGCATCCTGCTTTGGCGGGAGTATGTGCTCTTGGATTCAGTCAAGGGGCTTACCAAGACATTTTGGTATATAACCCTTCCTAACTTGGGGGCTGTCTTACAAGACTTTGTCTTTGTCCTGGAGGGGCTTACAGCTATTGGATTTAGGGGACACCCCGTTAATTAATAGGAAACTACTGGAGAGCAATCAAGTGCCAATCGTAGGGTATTAGTTCTAAGTACAATGCAAATCTATCCAAAGTAGAGCCCAGAGAGGGGTGGTAAACCTTAAAAAATTTTAAAAAAAAAGAACTTTTCATATAAGACACCATGACTGATCTGTCCTAAGAATATGCTTGGACAGCAAAGGGATAGAGGAGAACATTCTTTTTTTTAAATATTTTATTTATTTTTTTCACAGACAGAGATCACAAGTTTACACCACACCCAGTGCTCCATGCAATGTGTGCCCTCCATAATACCCACCACCAGGCTCCCCCAACCTCCCACCCCCTGCCCCTTCAAAACCCTCAGGTTATTTTTCAGAGTCCATAGTCTCTCATGGTTCATCTCCCCCTCAAAGGGGGGGAGAGGAGAACATTCTAAGCAGAGCTGTAATTCACCTGGAGCCAGGGTCTGGCACCAGCCATGAGCATGGGCAGGAAAGGCTGTGGGAAAGAACCAGGAAGTTGTGGGAAATTGGCTGGCTAAGGCGAGTGGGGCTCAGACATTTCCTATAAATTAAAGTTCCTAAAAGAGGGGAGAGCCTGGCTGGCTAGGCCGGAGGAGCATGTGACTCTTGATCTCAGGGTCATGAGTTTGAGTACTGCGGTTGGGTGTAAAGATTACTTAAATGAAATTTACTTAAATTACTTAAATGAAATTACTTCAATGAAAACTAAATAAATAAAAAAAAAGTTTATAAAACACATCACTGCAGCTTGCCCATGTTTCGTGTGACCAAACACTCTGAGGCTGGAAATTGCGACAGCACTTTTCAGTGGGCGAAGTTCAGATGAGGGGAGGGTCAGGTCTTGGAAGCCTGGGAATCCAGATTAAGGATTCCAGTCCTGTTGGAAGGAGTTCATAGTGGTGTTAACTGAAAATACTTGGTCAAGGCTGGAACACTGGACCTAAAATCCTGGGGTGGAAGCAGCAGATTGGTGAAAGGATAGATGGGAGAGCCATTGTACAGGCGAAAACAGCAGGACTTAGAGATCGCCTAGGAAGAGCTGGAGGAGGCCTCTCTTTTTTTTTTTAAAGATTTTATTTATTCATTTGACAGACAGAGATCACAAGTAGGCAGAGATGCAGGCAGAGAGAGAGAGAGGAGGAAGCAGGCTCCCTGCTGAGCAGAGAGCCCGAGGTAGGGCTCGATCCCAGGACCCTGGGATCATGACCTGAGCCGAAGGCAGAGGCTTTAACCCACTGAGCCACCCAGGCGCCCCTGGAGGAGGCCTCTCCTAACAACCCACCCTACCTCTACCTCCATAGATAGGTTGTTAGGATAAACCTGCCCAATAGAACTTGTTATAGCTGTGCTGTCCAGTATGGTAGCCACTAGCCACATGTGGCTGTTGAGTGCTTGAAGTAGGGCTAGTGCAACTGAGTAACTTACATTTTGGTTGTATTTAATTTTAGGTAATTTAAATGTGAGCAGCTGCATATAGCTAGTGGCTACTGTATGGACAGTATAGGTCTAGGCCACTGGCTTTCTAACTTTTTTGATCCAACAGTACAATAGGAAATATATTATGTATTGCTACCCAGTTTATTTACACACAAACAAGTCTCATGAAATGGTACGAATCCTTATTACATGTGATATGTTCTAATATTTTTCTGTTGTATTTAATGTCATTTTTTGACATTAAAAATGCTGGTTTGACATTAAAAATGCTGGTTGCGATGCATTGTGTAGATTTCATAGCCTGCTGAGGAGTTATGATGTGCTGTTTGAAAAACACACTGCTCATTTTATAGATGGAGAATCTAAGGCCCAAAGAAGTGCAGTAAGTTCTCCAAGGTCGCACAGCTAGTTAGTGGCAGGGTAGGACTAGAACCTAAATTTTAGGGCTTTTTGGCTAGAACACAACAGGAACTCTTGTAAGCGAAGGCTTTTCACCGAGGCAACCTGCCATTCCCTCCTAGGGAAACTTCTTTCCAAAGAAATCCCATTGCATCTACTCATTAACCTAATTCTGCAAAAATTCAGACTCATCCAATGGAAGTCTTAAATTTTATTCACTCACCTGATGGTGCAGCGTTCAGTTGGGGAAATGCTATGGGGTTTCTAACCAGGAGGACCAAAGCATGCTATTCGTTCTATTGCCAAAGTGGTTGAGAACTGCCAGGGCTTCAAGAAAGTGTGACGTGTCCAGAGTTTGTTCACCCAGAAACGCAAGCTTTTTGCTGCCTAACCCCCGTGTCCTTCCTGTGAACCCTGTCTCTTGAGGAAATCTTAGAGCACCAATTTGCTGATCTAATTTGCAAAAGAAGGTTAGTGAATCCATGCTGGAAGTCTTTGATGGAAATATTTGAAATTAATTAGCCTTGTCGGCTTTTATTTGTATAGGCTCACTCCCCACTGTATACCCCCCCAAGTTTAACTTTTAGTAAGATTGATTTTAAATACTAAAACTCAGAGAATCTGTGTACAAAGAGCCTGAAGAATTTTAATACATGGGTTTATTATTAACGCAGTAGCAAATATATCAAGGAAACACGCCCCATGAAAAGTGTTTCAAAGAAACACAAATCTGCTCTGAGAAAGGACTGTACCCAATAAGTAAGCCCAAAGAGGTTGTTTGCTCCGTGATGCCTGCAGATAAGCCTGGCAAAGCTCGGTGTGATTGAAGGAGGCAGTTTGAGACTCAGCCTAGCCCAGGCAAGCGACTAGCCTGCCGTTGCACTCCTCCTACACTGGCACAATGGTGTTCGCATTTTGGAAGGTCTTTCTGATCCTAAGCTGCCTTGCAGGTAAGGAAAGGATCTCCAAAGCATCCCAGATTATTGGGGATGGAGTTTTCTTTTAAGACGAAATCGCAAATTTTTGCATGAATGTTCTCCTCTTGCACTTCAAAAGAATTACGATTACTTTGCTGAATAAAGTAATTTTCAGACCTCTAGTTTAGCAAATATAGGCCGCATTGTAAATGTAATTTTATGGAGCTTCTGAATTAAAATTTTCTTAGAAAATCACAGTAGTTTTCTTTCTCTCTCTCTCTCTCTTTTTTAAATTTGGAAGGTGAATAGATTAATTTGCTCAGAAGTTGAAGTTTTGCACCGAGGATAGTTTTTTTCTCCTTCATTTTAGTGTTTCTTTTAAGGGAACTCGCTATGATCCACTTGTTTTGCTATGACAAGCAGAGCCCGGCTTGGAGGGCCTGCTATGCTTTACTCTGCAACATTTCTGTAGCAGCTGCAGTTTTCCAAACTGAAGACCAAGACCGTATTTTGGAAAATATGTGAGTTATTCATTGTTGTGCACGATATGGCTGTTTTCAGGAATTGGAGCAAAACATAATCATTTTTAGAGTCAAGGTCCTGATGTGGGTAAGACCCAGAAGAGACCACTAATTCAGAAAATCTCTTGGCTTGTTTTTTCAAATACCAAATCCATTTGAATCTGTTTTTATAATATGAACTCTATGGTAGGTACAATAATATTGTTTACAGTCATTCTGATATCGTTAAACCATCAGTAATATTAGGCAGCCATTAGAGGGAGGGTCACTGAGTGTATTTAATGGCAGAAGAAAATGTCCAAGATAAAATATTAAGTGAAAAAGAAGACACACACATTTGACTAGAATAAATTGCTAGAAGGTTTTATACCAAAGTGCTCATGCTGATTGCCTCTGGGTGATGGGAATCTAGATGACTTTTTTTTATTCCCCAGTTTTTTCTTATTTTCTCGAGTTTCTACAAAGAATATTATACAATGTTCATAATTAAAAAGTGTGAATTTTCAAAATGGTATGGTATTCAGTAATGGTTCTCTGAATGTTCATTTCTACATGTTTAAACATACATGTTCTATGGAGTCACCAGAAGGCAATATTGTATTTTTCCCATGATTTAACTAGGACTTAGAACTGGAACAAGCCACCTTTCTCAGCTTCTATCCTGGTGGGAACATATCACGATTCTTCCTCTCCCCACCCCAGGAATATTCATTTTAAACTTTAACGTTAGACAGTGCAAGTTTGTGTTCCCTCTCAAAGAGCTTCCAGTCGTTAGCTAATTTGGTTGTCCCCGGGCCTTCTGCACAAGGCCCCTAAAATCACACATGTAGTCAATACCCATTTCCTTACGTGAGGTCTTATGCAGGCCTATGCTTGACACAAGTTTTGGAATAGTTATGAGAATGGTTTTTACTATAACTAATTTTTACTGGTCATAAATGTAGTATATGGGTATTGTGGACAAGTTGAATATATGAAAACATATAAATAAAATAAAAATCACCAGCACTCTTACCACCCAGAGATTTTGGGTGAATTTCTTACACATAATTTTTTCCTTTGTAAGTATGTATACACACACGTGTGTGTGTGTGTGTGTGTGTGTGTGTGTGAATAGCATGACAAAATTGGGTCTCTACCTTGTATACAGTTTTCTATTGTTTTAAAATTACTTAGACAATGTCATGATCTTATTTGATTGTGACTTTTAGAACAAGACCCAATCGGAGTGACCAATAAATACTTCAGAGCCTTTGTTCTTCCATGACTGTAAGGCTGGTTTTGTTGGCATATAGAGTACACTATATTTCTATATCTATAGAGTCTAGCTGGTCCATAGCAAAACATGGTAGTGTCAGTCTAGCAGGTAGAATGGAAATATGGTATAATATATTATTGTTGTCTATGCTTACATACATATGGAAGTCGGAGAAAGGAAGATTTCAGTAATCTATACAAGTATTGGTAGCGTCCCTCAGGTGATCCAGATACATCTGTGAAATAATGATAATGTTTTTACCAATGCATAATTTGATGTGCTACCTGGACTTGTCTCCCTTGTCAGGAAGAATGTCATGTTTTTTGGTGTCAAGCACGGTGCCTGGCACATTGTAGGCTCATAGTAAATGTTTGTTGAAAGAATGAATTACCTTCTGAAATGCTGCCATTTGGAACAACATGGATGGACCTTGAGGGCGTTATGCTAAGTGAAATAAGTCAGACAGAAAAAGATGAATACTGGAGGATATCACTTAGAAGTGGAATCTACAAAAGCCAAACTCATAGAAACAGAGAAGAATGATGGTGATCAGGGGCTGGGTGGGGAGAGGGGTGTTAGACAAAGGGTATGGATTTCCAGTTAGAAGATGAAAAAATTCTGAGGATCTCATGTACATGACTCTAGTTAATAACACTGTATATATACCTGAAAGTTGCCAGAGAGTAGACCTTCAATGTTCTCACCACAAAAAAGAGATGGTAATTATGTGATGTGATGGAGGCGTTAGTTAACACTTTGGTGGTAGTCATTTTACAATATGTAAGTGTATCAAATCAACACATTGTACACTGTACACTCACACTTTGTTTTTTGTCAATTATGTGTCTGTAAAGCTGGAAAAACAAAAGAATGAATTACCTTCCCAAGCATTCAGAAATAATTTTCACATGCATATTTAAAATCAATTTTCTGTACAATTAAGCAAGACAGATTTTAATTAGAACCTTTCTGTATAATGGTATGTGTCAATTATAATGCATTAAGAGTTGATATGATCAGATAATCTTTCTGAGGACTACTTAGGAAGTTTTAGCTTACATTTCATTTCAGGAAAATTATTTCCATCAAAAATGTCTTCGGCAAAATGTTCACACATATCATTTGGATACTTGTAATATATATTAGTCACCTGTTAAAAAGTTATTTTAATGTTATTTTCATTTTCTGGAGTTATGTGTTATGCATTTCAAAGCAGTAATATCCTTGAACTTTAGTCTCATGGTCAAATCCAAAAAGTGATCATTTGGTTATATCATAAGTAAAAAATGAAGCAATTATATGTGAAATGGCTGGAAATTAAATCACTTCGAAGGCATCATGTTAAATATGGTTGAGAAATATTTTTGCTGTGGTGTATTAAGATAATTCCCTCGTAAGCACGGTATCTACCATATTGTAGGCAGTAAGTACACAAGTGAACAATCATTACCAAAATATGAAAAAAAAATCTTTGCAAAACGTTGATTGCTTTATGTATACACTTTGGATTAGTTTCTTTTAATCATTGGCCCTGATTTTTAAAAACAATCTCACATATTTCAACCACATATATGTGTTTTGTTTTGCTTTCTCATCCAGCCAGGACACTGAGAGAGAGTGCAGTTCTGAGTTTTGTTTAAATCAGGCACTAATCTATAGGTTGCTATTCATTCACTGTCTTGTTAACCCAGAGATTTTTCTGACTTTTTAAATTTTAAAATAATTTCCTAATTTAAAGTAAGTTGATCCAAAGGGAGGGAAATTTTCTTTCTTCCTTCCTTCCTTCCATCCTTCCTTTCTCTCTCTCTCTCTCTCTCTCTCTCTCATTCTTTCTTTTCTTTCTTTCTTTCTTTTTTAACCAGCAACTCACAGAATCACTTTCAGTTTAAGGTTACATTCGTGCTGTTCACTCTCTGCACATGACTATCTCGGTTTAAATTAATTCAAATGAAATGAAATGAGAAATTCAGTTCCTCAGTCACACTAGCAAAATTCCATGTGCTCACCAAACACATGTGGGTAGTGACTTACTGAATCGGACGGTAGTACCGAGATACAACATTTACACCATCACAGGAAATCCTCTTGGATGGACTAGAGGCTGATCTCCATGGCTTAAGTAATGTGCACTAATGGAATCGGGTGATATTTTAAAAAAATTCATCTGGAAATATGTAGCTTTGGGTTCTGAAGCATGTTGCTCTCTCCGGGAGGGACAACTTCTGAAAACTGTCTTTTCTTCAGAATTTAAGGATTGATTGTTGTGCTGTGGGTATGAGGAATCTGGGCAAGAAAATGGTCTAGGGATACTGCCTTGCCAACTGTTACCTATTTATAGGAACAATGTGTCCTCGTCTTAGAAAACACCATCTCACAGCAGACTTGGAGGTTACCATCCTTATTCCAAGGTGATATTGTCGAGCTTATACAGATCTCAAATGATTTATGTATTTGTAGGTCTTCTATCTTTAAAAATGTTGCAAATGCCTTAATCACATTTATAGTTCCCAAAGCCTTAATTTTCCTTTGCCCTCAATTCTGGTCTGTGCTCTAAATGGCTTCCTGCTGTGTTGACAGGATGAGCAGAGACTGTGTCTGTCTTATTACTGTTTCCCCATGTTTAGCACTGTGTTTAGGTCGCATTGTTTTCCCCACTGTGTGTGGCACAAAACAGGTGCTCAATAGGTATTTGTTGACAGCCGGCTCTGCCTCTTCCATGGCTTGCCTTGTGTGGGAGCTGTGCTTACTTTGCCTTCCAGCGTTTTCTCAGAGAGCAGCCTTTAAAGGTATTTTGGGGGTGAGGGCAGGGTGCTTACTTTGTCATAGGCTCCCACCATTAGCCAACTCCATAGCAGACAATGCGACCTAAACTAGAAGACAAAAACGATGACCAAATACTACTTTCAAAATCTCTGTTTTTAGGGGAAAGATTCTGGGAACTTTAATGGCCACCAAATCCCCATTCCGTCCTTTTTATTTTGAATACTTTAAAGACATTTGGAAGTCATCATTTAAGCATAGCTTAAGATGTGTCTAACTTCCAGGAAAAATGAGATGGGGTCTTTGAGGGCAGGAGAGAGCCACTTAGCTTTCCCCAATAAAGTTTCCACTGGAAAGAGTAGCTGTTTTCTGTAGGTCAGTTCTGTTTTTTTGAAAAGGCATAATGGGACATAGGAAAGCATGGAGAGAACATTGGGAAGAGGGAAACTGCAGAGGCAGAAGGTGCTGCATGGGGGTCTATCCTAAATCACTTTTCTCAGTTGATCACGGTATTGGTTACCCTATAAACAGTCAACCTCTGGCAGAGAAGCAGCTGAACCAGGTGGCTTGTCTGTGACAGAAAACTTAGCTATTGAATATGTAAAACCAGGGAGGGGTCTCAGTACATAGTTTGCTTTATCTTCTAATTTTTCAAAATGTCAATTCCCTGATTTATATTTGCCTGTTGTTAAGTAAGAAAAATGTTAATTAAAAGAGTCTTGGGATGTGCAGAATTGGGAAGGGATCCAGGATTTGTCTTTCTGTAGTATTTCCTCTGATCTTTCCATGATTTCTGTATCCTCATTCTTCTCCTTGTCTGTAACCCTGCAAGCAGCCAGAACTCCCACTCGGGTTCCTCTGCAGCACAGAGAGCATCTCTTAAACTTGGCCTTTTCTTCTAATACCTGTCTGATGGTCTTATGTTCCATCTTGGAGATCTTCTATACTCTGAGTTTGCAATGGGTAATAACCAGTTAATCAGATGAGCCAATGCCTTGTCCCCTATCACAGCCTTTTTGAGAGAAGCTTATATGGTGCTGAGAATTTCAGGCACAGTGGTAGGCTGGGTTTTGGGGTAAAGGGCTGTTCAGTGTTCCTCCAAATCATAGGGACATCTCACCCTTTTGGAAAGCCAACAGCTCTCAAATTTGGTGGTCTCAGGACCCTTTTTATACTCTTAAAACTTGGGGAAAATTTCTGATCTGGATAAAAAGGCATAGATCTGCTTGTCCTTGCTTCTTTCTGTTAAGCACAAGTATAAACCCTCCCTGGAAATAATGCAAGAGACAACTAAGGGAGAACTCTGAAGGACGGTAAGAAAAAGTAAAGTGGTTTGGGACCCTGAGAATAACACAGTGGCAAGGTGTCTTATTTCTTTGCATCCCAAAGAAGGAGGGTAGCCAGTTCTGGCATTTCTACATCCCAACCTAGCAACAGAGGGCAGCCTAGGGAAGCTTATTCTTCCACTAGATCTAATGAGAGTCCCTCTGACATTGAGTGAACCCAACACTACTGGGCGAGTCATCAGAAGCCACACTAACAAGAGTAGACAAAGGAAGCATTCTTTTTCCCCACTGGGCCTGAGACTCCTCACTTTCATCTAGAGACACTGAGGTGGGAGGGTAGAACAGACAAGACGAATGAAGTTACAGCAAATGTTCAGTTCTGTTCAGTTCTGAAAGGCTCTTGGTGTGGGACTCAGACTCTCCCCCCACCCACGAGACACAGGAGTAGCCAGCTACCAGTAGGAGTGTCCCACCATACTGATCCCCTACTGAGAGACCCGCAGCAACCTGACCTGGGGAAACCCTTCCACCCACTCAGGCAAGAGAATCAGAGACAAACAGAAGCCCTAGTGATAGCAGATAAACCAAAGAGACCAAAACAACACTGCAGAGACTCTGGAAATTAAACTAGCGTTAGAGGGGCACTTGGGTGGCTCAGTCGGTTAAGTGTCTGCCTTCCACTCAGGTCAAGATTCCAGGATCCTGGGATGGAGCCCCACATTGGACTGCCTGCTCAGCTGGAAGCCTGTTTCTCCCTCTTCCTCTGCCTGCTCTCCCTGCTTGTGCTCTTTCTCTGTCAAATAAATGAATAAAATCTTTAAAAAACCCTAGCATTTGAACCCCAGCCCACAAAAGTAGGCTGAGCCCTGTGGGTAAAACATGAAACCAGGGAAAAGAGACTCTGCCAAAATGACATTTAAGTGGGAGTTTCCTAACATGATAGGCAAAATGTCTACAGGTTTGGAGAATTGTATAATGACATGTATCTGCCATTATATTATCATATAGAATATATTCACTGCCCTAAAAATCCTCTCTGCTCCACCTATCCATGTCGTCCTCCCCACTAACCCCTTGAATCCAATGATATTTATACCGTCTCCATAGTTTTGCTTTTTCCAGAATATCAGGATTGAAATCATCTGGATTTCAAGATGACTTTCCAGATGCATTTAATGTCACTCCATATCTTTCCATGACTTAACAGCTCTTCTTTTAACACTGAATAATACTCCATTGTTTGTACCTACCACAGTTTATATATATATATATATATTTTTTTTTAATATTTTATTTACTTATTTGACAGACAGAGATCACAAGTAGGCAAAGAGAGAGGAGGAAGCAGGCTCCCTGCTGAGGAGAGAGCCCAACGCAGGGCTCGATCCCAGGACCCTGGGACCATGACCTGAGCCGAAGGCAGAGGCTTTAACCCACTGAGCCACCCAGGTGCCCCCAGTTTATATATTTTTAAATTTATTTTTAAAAGGATTTTTTAAAATATTTATTTATAGTTAGAGGGAGAGAGAGAGCAAGAGAGTGCATGGGGGAGGGGCAGATGGAGAGAGAATCCTCAGATTCCCCACTGAGTGGGGATCCCGATGTGGGGTTCCATCCCAGGACACAGAGATCATAACTGAGCTCAAATCAAGAATCAGACACTCAACCAACTGAGCTACCCAGACGCCCCTATATACCACAGTTCACTAATTCATTCACCCACTGAAGGACGCCTTGGTTGCTTCCAAGTTTGGGCAGTTATACACAAGGGTACTATAAACATTCATGTGCAGATTTTTGTGTGGATTAAATTTTCAGCTTTTTTGGTTAAATACCAAGGAGCATAATTGCTGGATAGTATGGTAAGAGTGTTTTAGTTTTGTAAATAAACACCAAGCTGTCTTCAAAATGTCTGTACCATCTTGCATCCTCACCATGAATAAACAAGAATTCGTGTTGTTCCACATCCTCACAAGCGTTTGGTGTTGTCAGTGTTCTGTATTTTGGCCATTCTAATGGGTGTGTAATAGTATCTCATTGTTTTAATTTGTATCCCCCTGATTACATAGGATGTGAAACATCTTTCCAGATGCTTATTTGCCATCTGTATATCATCTTTGGTGAGGTGTCTGCTAAGGTCTTTAATCCATTCTAATATGGTTGTTTGTTTTCTTATTAACAAGTTTTAAGAGTTCTTTGTATAGTTTGAATAGCAGACCATTATCAAATATGTCTTTTGCAAATAGTCTCTGTTAATCTGTGGCTTTAGTCTTCTCATTCTCTTGACAGTGTCTTCTGCAGAGCAAAATATTTTAGTTTTAATAAAGTCCAGCTTATCAATTATTTCTTTCATGGATTGTGCCTTTGGTGTTTTATCTAAAAATTTATTGCTATACCAAGATCATCTAGATTTTCTCCTATATTACATTCTAGGAGTTTTATATTTTGCTTTTTCATTTAGATCTGTGATCCATTTTGAGATATTTTTTGTGGCTAGATTCATATTTTTTTTGTACATAGGCATCCAGTTATTCTAGCACCCATTATTTGAAAAGATTATCTTTGTTCCATTGTATTGCCTTTGCTCCTTCCTTTGTCAAAAATCAGTTGACTCTTTTATGTGGGTCTCTTTCAGGGCTCTCTATTGTGTTCCATTGATCTATTTGTCTATTTTTTTTTACCAATACTATACAGTCTTAATTACTATATATCTCTATTAAAAGTCTTGAAATAGTGTCAGTCCTCCAAATTTGTTCTTCTTCAATATTGTATTGGCTATTCTGGGTCTTTTACTTCTCTGTACAAACTTTAGAATAACTTTGTCAATATCCACAAAATAACTTCCTGGGATTTTGGTTGTAATAACATTGACTTGATAGATCAAGTTGGGAAGAACTGACATCTTGGAAATATTGAGACTTCCTATCCTATTGAACATAGATTACCTCTCCATTTATTTGTGTTTTTTTAATTTGTTTCATCAGAGTTTTCTAGTTTTCCTCATATGGGTTTTGAACAGATATTAGATTAGTTAGATTTATACTAAGATATTTCATTTTAGGGGGTGCTAATGTAAATGGTATTGTGTTTTAATTTCAAATTCCACATGTTCATAGCAAGTATATAGGAATGCAATTAACTTTTGTGCCTTAATCTGATATCCTGAAAAGTGGCTTTAATCACTATTAGTTCCATAGGTTTTCGTTGTTGTTGTTGTTGATGCTTTTGGATTTTTCTACATAGGCAATCATGTCATCTGTTATTTCCTTCACAATCTGTATACTTTTTGTTTCCCTTTTGTATCTTACTGCATTAGGTAGAGCTTTCAGAATGAGATTGAAAAGGAGTGATGAAAGGTAACACCCTTGTCTTTCTCCTACTCTTAGTAGGAAAACTTCTAATTTCTCACCATTAAGGATGATATTAGTGGCAGGTTTTTTTGTGGATGTCCTTGATCAAGTTGAGGAAGTTCCCCTATATTCCTAGTTGAGAGTTTTAATCACAAATGGATGTCAGACTTTGGCAAATGCTTTTTCTGCATATACTGATATGATCATGTGATTTTTTAATAACCTGTTCATCTGATAGATTGCATTAATTCTTTTTCAAATTTTGAGCCAGCCTTGCATACCTGAGACAAATCCCACTTGGCCATGGTGTGGAATCTCTTTATGCATGGTTGGATTTGACTTACTAGTATTTTGTTGAGGGCTTTTGCATCTGTGTTCATTAGAGATATTGGTCTATAGTTTTCTTGTGATGTCTTTGTCTGGTTTGAGTATTAGGGTGATGTTGAAATCATAGGATGAGTTAGGAAACATTTCCTCTGTTCTATATTCTGAGAGAGCTTGTTGAAAAGTGATAAAATTTCTTCCTTAAATGTTCGGTAGAATTCACCAGTGAACCCATCTGGGCCTGGTGCTTTCTGTTTGGGGAGGTTATTAATTATTGATTCAACTTCTTTAGTAGATACAAAGTAGATATAGGCCTGAAAAAGCTGTCTACTTGTTGTGTGAATTTTAGTAGGTTGTGTTTTTCAAGGAATTGGTCCATTTTATCTAGGTTATCAAATTTTTAGGCATAAAGTTGTTCCTAGTATCCTTTTATCATCCTTTTACTGTCCATGGTATCTATAGTCATGCCCCCTTTAATTTCTGATATTAACAATTTGTGTTCACTCTATTTTTTTTCTTAGCCAAGTTAGAGTCTTTTCAATTTTACTGTCTTTTCCAATAACCAGTCTTTGTTTCATTGGTTTTCTGTATTGATGCCTTGTTTTCAATTTCATTGATTTCTGCTGTAATTTTTATTATTTATTTTCTTCTGCTTTGAATATGATTTTTTCTTTTTTCTGGTTTCCTAAAGTGTAAGCTTACATGATTGATTTTAGATCTTTCTTGTTTTCTAATATATGCATTCACTGCTGCAAATTTCCCTCTAAGCACTGCTTTTGTTGCATACCAGAAATTCTTATAAGTTGTGTTTTCATTTTCATTAGTTAAAAATATTTTAAAATTTTGCTTGAGATTTATTTGACGCATGCGTTCTTTAGAAGTGTGTTGTTTCGTCAGTCCAAAACCTATGGGATACAGCAAAAGTGGTCGTAAGGGGGAAATACATAGCCGTCCAAGACTCCCTCAAAAAAACGGAAAAATCTAGAATACAACAGCTGTCTCTACACCTTAAAGAACTGAAGAATCAACAACAAATTAAGCCAATTCCACGCACAAGAAGGGAAATAATCAGGGTTAGAGCAGAGATGAATGAGGTAGAAACTAGAGATACAGTAGAATGTATCAATGAAACTAGAAGCTGGTTTTTTGAAAGAATCAATAAGATCGATAAACCATTGGCCACACTAATCCAAAAGAAAAGAGAGAAAGCTCAAATTAATAAAATTATGAATGAAAAGGGAGCTATCTCAACTAACACTAAGGAAGTAGACACAATCATCAGAAGCTATTATCAACAGTATATGCCAATAAGTTAAGCAACCTAGATGAAATGGATGCATTCCTGGAAAAATATAAACTCCCAAAATTGAACCAGGAAGAAATTGACAACCTGAATAGACTGATATCTAGTAACGAGATTGAAGCAGTGATCAAAAACCTCCCAAAAAACAAGAGCCCAGGACCTGA